>JARTUT010000991.1:0-67284 GCA_030674115.1 Micraspis discolor | reverse complement strand
AAGTTACACAAAATAAGCTGACGAATAATTGTAATCATAAAAGTTTGTGAATTTTGCTGATCAAATTTTTTACCAATTCAGACAATAATTTAAATTTCATGTATTGAATGTCTAAATAATGGACTAAAACAGAGAGCAACAAATAAAAAGGAAATTTTCTTTATAATTCATTTAATATAGTTACATCAAAAGTTAAAGAAATTCATTAAAAATTTGTAGTCAAGTTTTCTTCAGCATTATCAATCTTTGTCATATAATTATCTCTGTTCCATCTTGAGCATTTTCAGAACATAAAAGAACAATTTCCTTTTCTATAAAAATATTCATACATACAAAGGGATCAGATCCCTGAACTTGATATCCAGTTGAACGGTAACTTTTGGAAGAAAACACTGAGAAATATTAACTTAACATCATTTGTGCTGCAGTATATTAAGGTTTATAATTTTTTTATTTTTCCTTTTGTTACATTCATCACCCTGTAAATTTTGATTTGCATACTTCATTATGTAAAAATCTGATTTTTAAAAACAAATTTAGCATATATTTGTAGGGAAACCGAGCAAGGATGATGGAAAGGGATAGTTCTCAGCTTTTGGATTAGCAGTTGATGAGGAGATGTAGTGGCAGCGGCTTTCATGTTTTGTGATGTTTGCACATTGCAGTTTACCATTATTGTGGAACATGTTTGAGTTCCTTATTGATTCCTATTCCATCGGGTTGTGTACCTATATCAAAGCTTTTCGGTCTCTTAAACAGGTTCAAAGAAGGATCAACCGTTTTATTTAAGTAGCGGCCAGTCATTAAATAAGGTTCGAAGTGATCACTGCAAATCCTGTTTCCTCAGAATTGTCGCATCGCTGCAAGCCAATTTCCATTGCAGGGCTCATTGAGGGTCATCTGAACTGGGAAATCTAAAGAATCTCACACCCGAAACATTCGAACAGTACTTAACTGAACATCTTCTCTTGGTTTCACTCATTTTATCTACAAACCAGACTTCTCTGCAGAGCTATGAAAAAGCTTAATCCAAATATGAAAACCCTTGCGAAATGAAATTCTAGATTTCCTATACAAAATCAGCGATAACTTTTACTCCATATATCACACTATCATTAAAAATTTTCGAATGGAGGAAAAAGAATTCATAGACAAGTTATATAAAATATGCTATTTAATTCAAAGGTTTTGATTGAATTAAGGACCTGCTATGATTTTCAGAAATACCCGGTGAATTGTTTCGCGGTTTAAATTCGAATTTGGAGAGGAGAGAGAGATATATCCTCCTCTTATTAGTCCCGCCCCATTTTTAAAGATAGAATTCTCAAGGTCATTGAATCTTTGACGAGAAAAAGGCCGGAGTGCTCCATCTTTGTAAGTTAATCTTTGATATAACTGACGAGCCGCAGGCGATTCAGTTACCTCCTTGAGCCAGTAAAACCCGTTACCTTGCGTGTATTGTTTTATATTTTATTTGTTTCTCATTTATAAAAAGGTTAGATAAATTCCAAAAAAATCTCATTAATTTGTCGCAAATGTCGTAAGCTATGGAAGCGTTGCCATGAACATGTCTGTTTATTTTTCTTTACATTTGTTTTGGCGAAAACGAAAATGAATGTACCAAAAGAAATTATTGAGGCAGCTAGCAGTATAGCTTCAAGTTTATTACCTGCAAAATCAGCTTCAAGGTACAAGCGAGAATACGACGACTTCAAAAAGTGGCAAAACAAAAATAGTGTGACCTCACGTCATTGTTTTTCTAGAAATTTCAAGATCTCAATTAACTTCGGAATATCTTACTGACGATGTCCAAGAAAGCCGAAACGCCCAGTCAACCCGCGTAAACATTTTTAATTAAGCGACTAACAGTCGACGTGTTACGAAACGGATTCGAGTCGCTTCCAGGCGGAGAAGAAAGAATATAGAATATAATAAACCTATAGTGTTGAGAGAGGGGGTGTGAGATAGAGGGGATATCGTCTCTGTGTGCGCCATGTGCCATTATAATCTTATATTAATAATTCAATGCGCCCTCTATTACGGTAATAAAGTAATATGTCATAAAGACTTTGCCGCATGCTGGATCTGGCTAGAAGGACCAGATGTCGACGATTTAATATCGGTCCCGATTTCGGGAGGGGTCGGTATTCTTCGAAGGCGTTCGGAAGCTTTGCAGGGTCGTATTTACAGAAGTTCATCGATATTTGATTAGTACTAAATATTTTATTCTTCTTTCATCTGCTCATAATATTAATTCTTGTATACAACTGGCTATGAATCTTTTGAAGAGTTCAGGGTTTGCATAAATTTCTCGAATCTCTCGAACTAACAGCCTTAAAATTCATCATTATATCGTTTCTAAAAATTTAATTACGAAAATCAGAACATTTTCGATATATTATAAACAATATACAGTTAACTGAGCTTTCAAAACTCAGTTATTTTGATTTTCCCGCTCTCGGCCTTATTTTACTTTTTACCAGGCCGATAGAGGTCGTGGTGAACTCTGTTTAAAAATATCGCGAGAGTTTCCAATCTATGTAACTTTCATCTATGTACTCTCTATCTTCCAAAGGGGATGAGCTAGAACTTTCATATTTTCAGAATAGGTCAAACGTCCAAAGATCTCCGTCCAGTTCGTTAATGGGCCATAACCATCCAATGGTTCAGGAGTTATGCTCATCTGATATTAACTTTTTCTCTATAAATCCTAGGAAATCCATCAGATCAAGTTGTTACTTGGAAGATATTTGATTTAGGTTTAAAGAAATGGAAAAAATTTCGGAAAAACCTACTCGGTAGAAAATATAAAAGATATTCAATAGCTTTTACCTCAAAAGATGTCCCACGTATTTGACTAAAAATTTGTGAATATATGGCCGTTGTTGATATCTTACAAATTCTCAAATTCCATTCACGTAGCTTCCTTGCATCAGAAGATGCGGATGAAGAAATATTTTTTCATTTACTTAAGGGCAAGTAGTAGGGATGGGACATCATCATCGATGTTTTTCAAACATCGATGCTGACATCGATGTTGCGGATAGAATATTAAACATGGGTTTCTCGATGTTTTCTATATATTTATGGAAATTCAGCTATTGAATCATTTTTCAGTCAACTAGGTTTGTTTTTATACGGTTGATTTATATATTATTCAAAATCATGGATATGACTTGTCAAAAATTGTAGAAGAAAACAGCGTCGTACTCAGAATGAAGAGTACAAGTATGAGAAAATATACCGATTTTGCCATCAAATATTCAAAAAATGGGTGAAATTAGTCGTCTCAGTTCTGGTTGACGTCAGGAGAAAGTTATATTCGGGTTTTACCCCAATTTTGTGTTATAATAATTTTGGAATCGGTCATTTACTATACAGGGTGTCAATTAATTACTTGTGCAAACTTTAAGGGGTTAAACTTTGCTTAATTTTAAAATAAAAAGTTCATATGAACGACTTGATTCCTGAGGTAGAGGGCGTCCAAAATTAATTTTACTTGATTTTGTGCTTTCCAGTTTACACTAATTTGGTGATAGGGATATGTAATAATTCAACATGGACATGACACAAAAAATATTTTTTTTTCGTTTATTTTTGAAAAACTCGGAAATGGTCCAATTTGAAAAAATAGTTTCATCCAAAACGGCTGCTTCAAGCGGCAAATACTAGGAGCACCTTTGTATGTAAAATTGAATACCTATTGTGCGATTTGTTTTAAAGTATACTATTTCATTTAGCAGCCACCATTATTTCGAATCATCTTAAACTCATGATTCCTGAAACCATTATTTTCGGCAGAAAGGTTGGACACTTCCTAATCCGTATATGACATCAATTCGAATATAACGGCCATCCGGAAATAGGAAACAGACTGAAAGGAAAGCGACTTTCACAAATTTTGTTTCTCCAGTCAATAGATAGGAGTATTTGGGACCTTTAATTTATTTCATTGTCCAGAGTTCTATCCATTTATTGAATCAATTTTTATTTTATGCTTTTCCAAATTTATGTTATAGTTACCTGTATCTTTTTTCTAATATAAGAATTCTCAGTAGACATTGAAATTTTTTTTTGATATATTGGGAATTTATCGTCAAATCATTATGAATGATTGATATACATAAGTATAATTAAAGTGTAAAAACACCGATGTTCACAAACATCGATGTTCAATTAGCGATGTTCAGTTAACATCGATGGTACAGTTCGATGTTATCATCGATGTTAAACATCGACGAAAATCTATCGATGTCCCATCCCTAGCAAGTAGTCACAGAAGATAAAGCTAATGTTAATCAATTACATTGACAAAATGTTTCAATGATGTGTCTTCCTTATTCAAAAGGATACAGCGATATATTCACAGAAAATAATCTATATTTCATCTACTAACATTGACTGACAGCAATAAAACTTCGAACCGTGTGAAATGAATTGCTTTCTACGAAAACAACTCGGCGACTTATAAAGTGAATAAACAACTCGTCCCACGTAAATCCCCTAGTCCAGCAGAAATCTCTCAGATACGTCGAATTGGACTAATAAATTCCCCTGATATGAGATCTAGAAGGCGGTATATAAGATAGGGCCTTTGGTAAATGAAGCATAGACAATTCAACGTCGAACTGAAGAAGAAATTGAAATTTGATTCCACACTAACACATCCGATTCATTGGTAAAGTGGAAATTGTAGCCATTACGTTCTTATATTTCCTGTAGTTCTCAATACCGAAGATACTCATTTAATCAGTTACATGTAACCCATGAAATATTTGGAATTTCGTGATACTCTCTAGCAATGTTTCTAAAATAATCTCCATCAACAACAATCTCAGATGACATGAACGAATTTTGGAAATCATTGTAATCATTTCAACCTTTGTGAATAATCATCAGAGAATTAGAAATTTCTTGACCCTCTCACAACACCCTCTCATGTTTGGTATGATTGAATTTTTTTATATATTTTCATACAGTACAATTTAAAACTGCACATCGGTTTAAGAATACAGTAGAAAAAACTGGGCAACCAATAGTACATACAACTAGAGTAAAAAGTATTGAAAAAGAACTCACTGTCCTTCTAATTCTTCTATAAGATGGCCAATGCGAACAAAACATACAATTCCTCTGATTCACTATGGAATCACAATATATAAACTCTTCTTATATACATTCAAATCTCAAGTTCCAAGGTGTGTCAGGATAAAATATATAATTGTGATAAACATCTATTTCTATTCTATTTAAATTAACTTAGACATCTTACGAAACCTTGATATTATATGTATTTTTTCAGAAATGGCTTCCTCATCCAGTATCATTCTGTCCATTGTGGCTTGTACTTTGGTGCAAACTACCCTGGCATATCCACTTGAAGATATAGAACCAAACTTTGCACCATCTTACGTTTATGTATATGACGATGAGCCACAAGAAATACACCATCAGAGACAAGTGAGATCATTGCAACCTGGTGCACCCAACTTCCCAATTCCTGGCCAACAAAAGCAAGATGGATGGAAATTTGATCCATCTCTTTCAAGGGGTGAAGATGGTAACACCAGGGGTTCCGTAAACGTTCAACACACTGGACCAAATCATGAAGTCAACGCCAATTGGGGTAAAGTTGTAAGAGGACCTGGAAAAGCTAAGCCGACCTACTCCATTCATGGTAGCTGGAGATGGTGAAGAGATTAAGAAAGATTTTCTCATTTGTGATAAATCCATACGCTTATTTCACCTTAACTTATTGAATTGATTGTTATGTTAAAATTAAAGATGAAGATTTTAGGAAACAATTATTTTTCTTTACTCTTGGTAATGATAACGGGCTGAAAATATTCTTTACAGAATGACATGACCTATCAGAAACATAATAAATCTTGTTACAAGATATGAATAGACAAAATCCTTGAATATTTTGTAATATAGATGCCCGTAATCTAGCTAATAAAAGACGTTACATCATAGACAAGAAAAATCAAACACAGATGGAAGCATAATGTTCTGCTGTAGGACCTTGTATACTGCAACATACATACGAGGTCTGTGAATTAAGTAATGCGATTGGCAACGTTGCGTTTGATCTGGCAACACTGGAAGCGCATGGCTTAGTAGGGCGGTAGAGGAACGTGTGATCCACCTTCAGTACGAGTTTGACCTCGATCGATTGATTCGGATTCGCATAGCGATTGTTTTTGCGAAACAGTTTTTTCTATTGTGTTCTAAAAATGAATGACATCAATTTCGAGCAACGGTGTGCTATCAGGTTTTGCTTCAGACTTGAGCACAGTGCAACGACTTAAGAGAGTCGATCGAAGATGAAGCAGAAGGCCTTCATCTTCAAGAACCGAAGAAAATGCCGACAGAATCTAGGATTCAGACTGTCAGAATGATAGGGGAAGAGTTTCATTTGACTCACATTACCGTTCATCAAATTTTGACCAATGAATTTAGGATGTGAAAAATCTGCGCAAAAATGGTTCCAAAAACCATTCCAATAAATGAGTTTTTGGCCAGTAAAAACATTCCTTCGGCTGCTCAGCCTACTTATACGCCCGACTTGACTCATTGTGACTTTTTCTGTTCTCAAAGTTGAAAAATTACCTGAAGGGAAATCATTTTTGATCAGTCGAAAAAATTCAAACGACTGTAACCGACCAGCTGAAGGTTATTTCAGTATCGACGCGAACAATAGTATATTATATACCGCGGGACTGAAGTAGTACATTTAATCCTGAAGGTAAAGTTTAATGGTAATTTACCTGAAGGATTAAATGTACTTCAGTCGCAAGGTATATACGATACTTTTCGTACTTCCGGTATGATTTTATTAATTATTTCAATAATTTCAATCAGTTTTTTCTCTCTTCAACTAATTTAATAAACTGTCTTTAAAATAAGTTACCATAGTAACATTGCGTTGTGACAATTATAATTTAGAAACATTGTCATTACTAGTGTCATTGTAAAGAAACATTGTTATTGATAATAATTGGTATCATGAGTGAAGGAGGTGTATCTGATATTGATAAAAGAGCAGCCGAAGTAGGTGGAGAATTGTTACCACCGAAATCTAGAAAACTATACGAGCAGCAGTACGATGCTTTTAAAAAGTGGTGCCGCTTAAAAAATGTGAGACAACCTACTGAAAATGCGCTGTTAGTCTACTTCAATGATAAATCAAAAGCGGTTTGTGCCTCAACTCTATGGGCACATTACTCAATGCTGAAATCGGTTATTAACATTAGAGAAGATATTGATATAAGTAAATTTCCAAAATTATTAGCTTTTTTAAAAAGAAGAAATGAAGGATTTAAGCCAAAGAAGTCAAGAATTCTCACGTCTGAGCAGGTAGATCAGTTCTTACGGGAGGCTCCGGATGATAAATATTTAATGCTTAAGGTAAATTTGGAAATGTGTTTATATTCAGAAATTTTAAGAAATCAATTTTTTTGTAGGTTGCACTTATTTTGGGCGTTGCTGGAGCTTGTCGTGGAAAAGAGTTGGTTGATTTAGAAATCGACGATGTGAGAGATTTGGGCGATTCCTTCCTAATTGCGATTAGAAACACCAAAAATAAAATTGACCGAAATTTTGCGATCAAAAATTCAGAAAACAGTGCCATCAGTTTTGTGGCGATATTTCGAAAATATGTGGCATTGCGAAAGACAGGGACACCTCATTCAAAATTTTTGTTCAATACATCAACAAAGAATGTACTACGCGAGTAGTAGGAAAAAACATGTTTGGTACATTTCCACGGCAAATAGCAGCTTTCTTGAAATTAGAAAATGCGACGTCTTATACGGGACATTGTTTTAGACGCACATCTGCGTCTTTGTTAGCTGATTCGGGAGCAACAATAGACGTGCTGAAGAGACATGGAGGATGGAAATCCTCCAACGTGGCCGAGGATATATTGAATCGTCTATTAAAAATAAACAAAAAATTTCAGATAAAATATTTGGTCAAGTCGCCGATTCGTCTACTATAGTTATGCCACAGTCCTCATTCTCGCTTCCTGTTTCCGCAGGATCTTCGAAACAAACACCAGTTCAATATGATAAGGACCTATCTGTTACTCGTCAGTTATCTGCTGCATTAACCCAGGAAAGACTGGTCAATATGACGAACTGTCACAATATTAATTTGAATATTAACGTTAATTACCATTCTAATTAATTGTATTTTTCAATAAAATATCCCTTAAGTTCGTTTGTTTGTGATTTAATCGTTCCGGGAGTTTCGTCAATATTTAATCCCGAAGGGATTAAATGTGACACTTTAGTACCTGTCACAAGGGAATGAAGTTGTCATTTTAGGCCCGGAAGTACGAAAAATATACAATTCCACTGATTCGCTTTGGAACCACTTCGCATATTCAAATCTCAAGTTCCAAGGTGTTGTCAGAATAAAATATTATATATATGTGATAAATATCTATTTCTGTTATAATTAGATTAACTGAGACAGCTTACGAAACTTCAACATTATATGTATTTTTTCAGAAATGGCTTCTTCATCCACTACATTCTTTCCATTGTGGCTTGTACTTTGATGCAAACTGCCCTGGCATACCCTCTTGGTAATCTTGTGGTTGTCCTGCAAGGTATTTATGAGGTTATGTTTTTGGATTTCAGCCAATAATATCTACTCTCGTTCAGTCTGATATCTCAAACATGGACTTCTCATTCTGTTCGTAATTTGTGTTGAAAAATTCTCCGCATAGGTGTTGTAATGTTTACAAGAATAAGATTAAATATAAAATGATGTAGGGTGAAAGACATCTTTCTTCCTGAATGATAAATGAAACTGAGGGTTCCCCTAGTTGCCCACATCGAAACTGAAAATAAAAAGATAAAAACAGAAGAAAGAACTGACATATAAATGTCAGTTGTACAATTTGAATCATAGACTATATACAGGGTGAGTCTTTGACCACTGCACATTTCAACCATAGGTTCTTGAGATCAAAACAAATACTTTTTTCCCATACCGTTTTTCCATGTTTAGCAGGGTTAAAAAGTTACAAGCATTTTAAGTTTTCACATTGGACAAATACCAGTAGTCTAGATTAATTTGAATGAAAATTACCCTCCACAGCATCCACTATTGAATATGAATTATTTAAAAACATTATTTTCCTTCTAAGAAATTATTCACTCACTCATGTTCCATCAGATGAGGTCCAATTTTCTAATTTTTTGGTAAAAAAAATTCAACACTATAAACATAGATTTTTGTTGTTCTAAGTACCATAACTTCTTTCTACTACAAGATAATAAACCATCCCTTTCTAGTGAAAAATTCCGAAAAGAACTCAGAATTATTGGATGTTATCATCACACATTTGTAATTTTCTTTTTAAGATTTCCAAATCGTGAACACCATCATTTCTATGAAAACTTCCAAGGCATGAGGTTGTCACATTGTTTTTTTTTCACTCAAAGCCAGAAAAAAAATCATCTACGATTTTCCATACACTGATATTTCTGAAATTTGTCCTCCTTGACAGACTTTCTTAAGTATTGACCAGTGAACAGGTCTATAAGGTCTCTTGATATCTTACTGTTAAAAATATTACAAGTATTACCAAATTTCGGTGTGCAATAATACTTGCTTGAACAAATTGAGTTTGATCACCTAAATTTGCTTCTGAAAGACAAATTAGGTGTGTAAAAAAATTATGTCAGATCATTAATATGAATTTATTCTGAAAGATAATATCTGTAACCATTATTGATATTCGGTTATAATTTTCCTCAGAATAACTAAAGTGAATTATTACCACATTAAAATGTTAATATAACGTCTGTGTGGTGTGTAGATCCGAATAAAATAGTGTTCTGTGGTTCCTTGTTGTTTTGATTCCGTTTGAAACTTTCAACAGTTATTTGTAGCTTTCTTCAAAAAAAAATGTGGAAATTATTGCAAGGATAATTTCGATAAATCGATCGATCAAAGACTCACCTTATATAAATAAATGATAAGTATGTAGATATATGATTGAAATGAAAAGTCTTGCCAGAAGTTCCAGAATTGTTTAATGTCATTAAGTCTTCAATTGATTTTCATTTCAACAAGTTATGAACTAAGATATCAGATATAAGAGATCAGTGGATATTCAAACGAATTAAGAACAACGAACATTTTTATTCAATTTTGAATTTTATTCTCGTGAAACACAATAAAACTACCAAACAAATGGACTGAGATATAACATGAAATATTGATATTTCTAGAATACTAATTATCCCTTCCATTTGAATGTCCAATGTAAACGAGGAGATCTCTTCGGGTTACTAGCTTCTTGACCAGAGGATACAACTTTTGAAGCTGCATTCTGCGATGGTTTGACATTTACTCCGGGTTGGTTAGATTCAGCGAGCTCAGATTTACCCGCAGGTGATGCTATAATAGAATGCATCAGGATGCACGCTACCATTGAAACAATTAGGATATGTGACAGACCCATTGCTGAAAAATATTGCGAAATTTAATATTGAGAATGCGTTTTTATCAATTTTATTAATAATTCAACATCCATTCAATAACGAGATGAATTGAAAAAGATCTAGTAGCTACATATCTTTCTGGCAACGGTCACTTAGCTCTCCAAATATAATTAAATATGAATCTTTCATCACTTAGAGACGCATTTGAAAATATTTTTGGTCTTAATACGCTAAAAAGTGAAAATTTTTCAGCTATTAAAGCAATGAAAAGCTTTCGACGTGCAACATTTGAGGAATGAGGTAGCATTGATAGTTAGAGTTATTGGAGCTTGCCGAAAAGTGAAAGGAGGAATCTGTTAAAGTAACCATTCCCAAAGCAAAGTCAAAGGGCGTTGAGAATTTGCTATAACCGCTGGAGCTTTCGTCGGTATAAATTGCATGGTTAAATGGTTAAAAAACACTTCAATCTCAGGCCATCAAGTGTTAAGCATGACAGATTGTCGAATATTTGACTGAAAGATGTGAAATGCTGCCTGCAGGTATTAACACATTTGGAAATTTGCATCAAATTATTGCCCAGTTTTTAAAGTTGCCAAATCCTTATTTTCATACTGATCACTGTTTTCAGTGGCCTTGGACTTTTCTGCTTTTGAATTCTGAAGCTGATTTGCTGAAAATCAAACAGCATGTAGGATGGAAGTGTGACTCTGTTGCTGAAAGTTACGTGGAGAATTACATAATTATAAAAAAAAAAGATTGCTACATCGTTTGAGATGTACCCTAAGTAATGCTACGCAAAAAACTTCGTTGCCCGCTGAGGTCA
Source organism: Micraspis discolor (assembly GCA_030674115.1). Taxonomy (NCBI): domain Eukaryota; kingdom Metazoa; phylum Arthropoda; class Insecta; order Coleoptera; family Coccinellidae; genus Micraspis; species Micraspis discolor. The sequence continues at coordinate 55,998 of JARTUT010000991.1, read as the reverse complement.
ATATCACAGTATAGGGACCAAGCAGTAGTCGCACTCGTGGATTTTGAACTGAAATCGCTTACACCAAAGGGAACTCGCGCATTCCTCCCTGCGCATCTAATCTTATCGATCACGAATTTAAAAATTGATTAGAAAAGGTTATTTGCGTTATCTAAAAACTTAATTAATTACCCCCAGTACACCACCACCCCCGTAAATACTCCCATGCGCTAAACATGCTGAGTGTTCTCTAGAGAGGGTTCTCTCATTATGGTGAGAAAAAAATAAAAAACCTATTGAATTATTGTTATATATATATATATATATATATTATATTATTGTTATTTCTATTTATAAAATTGAAAATTATATAGATACACTCTCAAATAATTATCTATAAAATTTCACTCTTCTGCATACGCATGCAGTAGGCGTAAACCTCCCGAAATTTCATTGGTTCCTGATATCTTAACTAATCGTAAAGAAATGACGACAGTAAGCGTAAACCTCCTGAAATACCATTGGTTCCTGATATCTCAACTTATCGTAACGAAATGACGACAGTAGGCGTAAACCTCCTGAAATTCCATTGGTTCCTGATATCTCAACTAATCTAAACTGATTGAATGAAGCACTACTCAAATAACGGAGCTTTTAATAAACAACATTTTCTACAATACTATATGTATCACTCACCTCTCGGTGTCTAATGGTATTGAGAAAAAGAAAATTTGGGATTATTGAAACTAATGTTTTTGCAGTTGTATACGCTACAATTGTTAATCATTTAGGAATTAATTTGAAAATAACACAAAATTGAAACAAAATACTTACTGGAATGACAATAAATGATTAAATAAATGAGCTATTGCTAGTTCATGGTAGATTTTGACTCAAAAAAATGATATTCTTCTAAATATTAAACGAATTAATTATACAAAGGAATTATTTAAGATGTCTAAAATAATAATAATGACATTAATCCAGACATCTTAGAATTATTGATGAAAACAATGAACAAGGACCAAATATGAGGTTAGAATCCCTGCGAGATGCGCGAGTCAGACTTGGTGTAAGAAAATCCACGGAGTGCGACTACTGGTTGGTTCCATCCCAATATATTAAAAACAATAAGGAATATTTCTGTGGTAATCGATGGTTCGATACAGGTAACCACCGAAGGAGATCAAAAAACTTTCGGTTTGCGAGGGGTTTAGAAATGCGATATTTCGAGATAGAAAGGGGAAGGCGATCTTGCGAGCGAAGCGAGCACCGTAAAGTTCTTAAATCGGTCTTTCGTTAGGTGCATTTCACATGCCTTTAGTGCCACGCTAACATTTTCGAAAAAATTGATCCAACACACCGATTTCTCGTTTTTCGCGAAAGATGGTCCGGTAAAATTGGAACAGGCTTTTTCCACTGACACGATCAGGAAAAGCCGTTTGTGTCTTCCCCGAGAATCGGACGTTTGGATAGGGCTATTCATATCTTCCAATCGCAAGTAAAAATATTTTAAATTAATTGCTGAAAATAGCTTACTTCGGCTCAAACACAAATTTCCAGATCATCAGTCACGTCCGACGTTCACAGAACTTTGTCAGATCATTCCAATTACAATATTAACCCATATCTCGTATAATATTTTGAAATTTCTTCAATTCATAGGATTCGTAAGAGCCCTGGTGAGGTATTCTCTTATAGTTTAACAGTCTACGATATGTTTTTATGAAATTCAAAAATTTACCCAGCATAGAACCAGTTTTGCAATCCCTAGCCAATTCATTTCACCCCTGTCGATTCCTACTCTGAAACTCGTTGACATTCTAATCTTACGTAGATTCTCATATCATATTCTAGACGTAAATCGGACTCACCTAGTTTATGTGTGAACGAATGGAACGAAATTCGAAGTAATCGGCGAGGCACTCTCTTCATAGTTACACCGTTTATCGAATAATATTTATTTTACCTTTGTAAAATTCACCAAGCGCGAATCGTTGAAGTTGAAACGATATCCTTTCGTTCTTTCTTGTTTCTTCGGGTCCTTTCGTGTTTTTTCGCGTATCTTCGTGTTTCTTCCAGTTCTTTCATGTTGTTTCTCTTTCAACGAGTTTTTTCGGGTTCCTTTAAGATTTTTGCGATCTTTCGTATTTCTTCGCGTTCTTTCGTGTTCCTTCGCGTTCTTTCGTGTTTTTTTCACGATTCTTCATGTTTATTCGCGTTTCTTCGTGTTTCTTTCAGTTTTTTCATGTTTTTTCGCTCTGAACGGGTTTTTTTTGCGTTCCTTCGAGATTTTTCGGTTCTTTCGGTTTCTTTCGTGTTTCTTCGCGTTCTTTCGTGTTTCTTCGCTTTCTTCCGTGTTTGTTCGCGTTCTTTCGAGTTTCTTTGCTGTGTTTCGTGTTTCTGTGCGCTTCATTGATTTATGGTCTATATTTATCTATGGGCTTATGGATCTACTGGCCTATAGGTCTACGGGTCAATGGATCTACTGGCTTACTAGTATCTATACTGTGTCAATACCACTAATTGTTCAAATTGTGCAATTAGTATTGATAACATTCAATATAATAATCAATTTTAAAGACTTATAGGTGAGGAAGTACATAAAGGGGATTCATTCAGAGGTCCTTTTTTCAAATAAAAAAATAATAAAAATAATTTATAATCTTTATCAACAAATGAATCAACCATTATTTGCAATTATTTTTTAAAGATAATTTCTTTCAAATGCTTACCTCGACTACGGTAAACAAGATCCATTCGATAGTTCCAATTTCCGATGACGCGTGTGAGTATTCCGGGTGATATTTCTCCAATGACTCAAGTAATATATTGGCCTTACCTAAATCATAGCAGGCTAGTCTATGTAATCTTGGACTTCACATAACCCAAAAGGAAAAATTCAAGTGGTGTGATGTCACATGATCTAGTCGGCCAATTCACTGGTCCGAAGCGTGAAATGATCTGCTCGCCGTAATAATCTCGCAGTAAAGCCATGGTTTCACGGGCTGTATCGCAAGTGGTACCATCTTGTTGGAACCACTTTTCGTCGAGACTACGGGCTTCAATTACTGGCAACAAAGAGTCTGTTATCATGATAACTTCTGTTTTGAAGAAATATGGACTGATTATTCCACCGGTCCATAAACCACAGCAAATAGTTGTTTTTTCTGGATTTAACGGCAATTCTTGAGACTCTTCGGATTGTTTATCATCCCAGATTCAATTCGTTTGTTCACGAACCCATCAAGCCAAAAATGGGCCTTATCAGTGAACAAAACTTTTGTCGAAAAGAGTGGATCCCCTGCAAGCTTATCAAGAGCCCAACGACTTAAACGATTCTGTAGGTCGGTAGGCTTCAGTTCTTGAACTAATGGAATTTTGTAAGCTTTCAAAGATAGATCCTTACGTAAAATTTACCAAGTGGGTGAATACAGAAGGCCAAGCTGTTGAGAACGGCGACGAATCGACATTTCAGGGTCATTACGTGCACTCTCCCCCACCGCCGCTAATTCTCTTCACTACGAGCTGGATATTGTCTATTTGGTCGAGTATTATCTAATAACGAATATTGAGTCTCAAACTTAGTAATGGTAGAGCGAATTGTGCGTTCAAAGACCGATTAAGTGGTCCGTAAGTCGCTCTAAGTGCCCGATACACATTAATCGGAGAACGCCCATTTTCGTAATAAAATTGAACAATTTGTAGACGCTGTGTTGGGCTAAGTCGTACCATTAAGAAATGTGAGACACTACTGAACATTAGCTTCATTCGGGTTCGTATTTTTCTGACTGTTCTCGGACAGTCCTCAGGGTGCGCAGAACTGATGCGTAATAGCTGAGGATTTTGGATCATTTTGGACCATTCTTGGACTCTCAGAAAATTATCAGAGAAATGCAGAACCCGAACAGCAAAATGAGGATTAAAAATGGAGAGAGATAGGTACAGTTTTGGAGGTTCTTTGTTTAATTGCGCCTGCCAGACAACAACTTTCAAGCACTTAGTTGTTTTTTCATTTGTGTTTACGAATATTCGTCAGGAAATGTTTGACAAATAATATCTTGTATGAAGGTAATTAGTGATGTTTCTGTAATAAGCTGTATTAATACGTTAATTATATTGTTTCCAGGCTTTCATTAACTGTGTGAATAAATAAAAGAAGCATTAGGAATAAGAGACAAAACTAATTGTGGTTGGGAGTCGAGTTTTATTTTGGAGTTCTTAATCTTACAATCCATGAAAATGAATGACTAAATAAGATGGAAAGAAGAATTATTTGTACCTAGAATGTTTAGAGAATATAAGACTAGGTGATATTTTCTTCTACATTAAATGGAAAATTAATACAATGGGTATTAGAAAGAATAGTGGCCAATTATCGTTAATGCTTACTTCAGGATAAACATCGGCATAACCTGCAACAAAATGGATATTCTCTAGTGTAGTGTACAGAAAAATATGCAGAGAGGTTGAAGAGTTACTCAAAATTCATAATGAAAAATATCACCAAGTGTATCCATGTGTAAAATCTATTCATTGTACTCTGTAGTGCTACTTTTTGCAATAATCAAACCATTCCCATTTTTTTTCAGAGCTATTTTTTGTAAGATACTGGAACTTATTAAAAAACAATGAAATAATGATTGCAAAGTATAATTCAGCAAATCAATTTTGATATTAGAAATAGTAGACAGCATGTATGGCAATATATGTGTTTATTTTTGTGATTCTATTTAATCAACTGATTTAAAAGTTTCAAATGCTCTCATTATAACAGAATTTCGATTTGTCATATTTGCAATTTCAGTATTGTCGATTCCTAAAATATATTTATTGGGGTATACCTAATTTTCAAGAATTGGATTCAAAACGAAAGAATGTTTATTTCAATCGACAAAAGTATTGAAGGTTGACAATCATAGTAAATTGTGTGAAGATATCTCAACATATATTATACGTATTTCAGGCAACAACTTAGTACAGGTGATGGAAATGAGAAATAATGTTCTATGGAAACCCATCATTTCATGCTTTAAATGACCTTAGTGGCCAAACGCCTCGTTAGTTGGTAGATAAATCTCTTGGATAAACAACAAGATAGTTCAAAGACAACTCATTTCAACCCTGAAATCTGTTTGATAAACTACACAAGGGATCGAACACTAATGTAATGGATTTTGAAGAAACTGGTTGTTTGTATTCATTAGATGTAAACAATTGGTATATCAAGCTGGTAAAGGGATTGTGTTTGATCATCTGTAAACTTTTTAGCTTTTCATGTGAGTGTTTGACCTTGTCCAGACCTATGGGGGAGTGCTGAAATTAATTCTTCAAATACTTTTTTGTATGTGTATGTGTTTATATGAATTTGTTATGGTAATCTATATAGTTTGGCATCAGTGCTTCAAATCAAGCATTGCTCTATAGTTTTTGTATCAGAAGGAAAATTCTTGTTTATATGATCTTTCTTGTTGATTATTCTGATAGTTTCTTGGTGTGTTGTTAAAAATTCAATCGAGCTGATACTGAATCTATATTTCCTAGAATTAATTTTTATTGTGAATATTAGTCTATACATAATTGTGCTCTATTTGATAAAGAATCAATGAATAATTTTGTATAGTATTCAGCCTCATGAAATTAGTTTATTGGATTTATGTATTTCAAGGTCAATCTCGTGACATTTAAATTTTTTGTATTACCCATAAATAAAAAAGCTTCTTCATCTTTGCAGGAAATCTTATTTCATACCCACTATATCAAATCAATTTATACCTGAAATCTAAATTAATTCAATGATGTGATAATAACTAGTTATACAGATCTGAACCTGAAAATATTTCCAAAACATTATTGAACGCAAAGTAAAATTGGTAAATCACCATACAATTTACCTATATAGGTAAGGGATTGCTCTGAATTCTGAAGTAGTTTATATTTCAGTTTATACTATCAAAAATATTCATGTGTTAATGCAACCACTGTTTGAATATGGCTGATTCAACAAAGCTCAGAAACTAGATCTATCAAAATGTTTGTCTGATACAGATTCACTGTTCAGTATTTATCAGGTAGGATTATATATATTTTGAGAATTTTAATAATGATTAGTAATTTGAATTGCGCTATTATAGTACTCAACTGTTTCTATCAACATAAAATGTTTGCTTTCTCGATGAAAATTTGATAAAACATTATTCTAACTATGGAAAACAATTTCATGCAGACGAAACTCTCAAACAGAAAAAGTTCGCTAGGAATTTCATTGATAATCAGGTTGCTGATAAATAAACTGAGATTCTCATTTCGTTACATCAAAAATTTGAATTTTTTGAAATATACCTAGTTACATGCGCACATTACCTTTTTGAATATAATGGTTTTCAATTGTTAATTTAAAGGGAGCTTTTAATGCAGTTGGTAGTAAACTTTGATGTAAAGGGAAATCTTGATTTATTTCTCGTCTAAAATTACGAATTTACCACAAATTGCGTTTTCAAGTAATCGTTGTTTAAGGGTTGGTAGCATTTGTAGTCCGCAAAATATCCTGAACTGATACTTGCTCTCGAGTAGGTACCGATTTTGACTGTACTGGGATTGTACTGAAAAAACCCGAACAGCGAACCAATTTGAAGATTTGGTCCAAAATTTGTCAGAGAAAAACCCGAACAAGTTGAATTTGGCAAAATGCGCAAACTCGTAGGACTATTTGAATTGGTTACAGCAGAAAATTTCAATTTAATTCTCCTGATCATATAAGCCATAAATTGAAATAAAAGCAAATAGATTAATGAATATGTCAATAATGAATAATAATGCACATTTTTAATATTGCCGATTTGTTGACCAGAGCCGAAAAAATTTTTTTTTAATAAAGCTATTTTTCACATACTTAAAAATAGTTAAGGAATTCTAAATGATTATTCAGAAAACTTAAATCATTGTAATAAATAAAGTTGTACTAGTTCTTGCAATTTGAATTGGAAATAAAGAAAACTCATAATCCTGCCCCTGAAAACCCTTTACAATCTTAATTTATAATCATTTAACAATTTATGCACGATTTGAAACCATCTATGTTTAGATTTGTTTATATCTGTTAACGGATGCAGATAAAATTCAAACATTTCAAATTACGAAATAAATTGGTTAACTCCTCCCTCCTAAGGCGGTTCTACGGGAAAATCCTAAAATGGTCCTGAGGATAGTCCCAGAACCGCCAGAAAAATCCTGATATAACCCGAACATCGGACTAATCGGTTCGAAATTAGTCAGAGAAACCCGAACACCGAACACTGAAATGCGCATGATTCTATTGGTTCTGGAACAGTCAGAATTTGAACCCGAATGAAGCTATTAATACAACTTCAGTTTACACGACGCATGTGCGATCTGCAACTGAATCCCCACCACAACGAGTACCTCTGAATGAATCACCCTTTAGTTCAAGTAGGTAAGTCTTAATATGATGTATATTTTTGACAATCAATAACAAAATGTACTTTTCATCACCAGTTGAGAAATATTGTACTTTTCGTCACCAGTTACGAAATGAAAGACGTTTTAAAACATAGCTTTGTTTTGAAAAGTTTCACTTTATGTGTCAAAATTAGAAAAAAAATTATTTCACTGACAAGTTTCAAAATTCACGAAATTTGTCAGAAAATGTACTCATCTTTTTCATGTTAAACTATAAGCTAGGTAATTAATCAAATTTATTTAATAATCACTCACCAATTGCAGATTCGTTATGTTGTAAACGTAGATTGTTTTTGCCTTTATATAGAAATTCCCTCAGGGGAAATACCAGGAAAAGATTATACTTAAGTGCCCAGATTGAGGTTTATATATATTCTTTTTAACTTTTGGCTGACAATATTTAGTTAGCAATAACAATTGAGGTAATATAAAACAATGGTCCATGCATGTTTCTTGTATTGACATAAAATAATCTCCGTTTACTACTATGTTCATAACAATTTCCTACGTGCTGATTGAAGGGGCATGGAGTATCACGTTATCTGAAATATTTATTTATTTACAATTCCCTTGGTTACCATATGATTAGAAGGATATCCTTTCTTAGATTTCTATTTTTATTTTGAAGAGGAGATTCGGAAACCAAAATTACGCCTCTATCAGCAATGGAAATACCTCATTCCTACCTGACCTCGTCCGTGGTGGTAAGCATACGCGGTCTGTTAATTAAGTAATGAGACTGGTTTTTTTTTAAATTTTTAGTATAATGGTATATTCTAATACAAGTTGCAGAATGGGCACCTATTCCAACCCGAATGCTCCTTCGTCTCTCGTTTTCGAACGCATGCGTGTTGGAATTGCCTTCTGCAACGAATATTAGACGATATTTTCTCTATTCCAGTCAAGAATTGTGAGAAATTTATTGGAATTCAATGAAAAATTCAGATTATACCTCCTAGTGCCTTTTGTATTTTATTTTCGCAGTTGGTGTGATACGAAAATTGACAGATTATAGAAATTGAATAGCGCGTTCAAATCTCTACAATTGAGATGCAATGGACGCGTGTTGACATTCGAACGGATAGGATGTCAGTGTTGTCAACCATAAAACGAAAAATATAATTAAAAACAATGCTGTAATGAATTCATTACAGCACTGTTTTTAGTACTGTAATGCAGTGGTGGCTCGTGACAATATGGTATGGTGAGGCACATATGAAAAAATTTAATAATATATATATTATTTAGAAGTAATCTTTTTGGATTAGAGCACGGGATCAAAAATTAGGACTTCATCTATTTTTTCTATATTAATTAACTACATATGTTTCGGCGTATACTAGTTGACAGTCAACTAGTTGACAGCGTTCACAACACAATGAACATGATTTTAATTTTCTGATTTTTAAGATGAATTGTTGGACAGATGTTATTGTCACTATGTTTGTAGCACGTAAACTTGAAAAAGGCTTAGTATACGCCGAAACATATGTAGTTAATTAATATAGAAAAATAGATGAAGTCCTAATTTTTGATCCCGTGCTCTAATCCCAAAAAGATTACTTCTAAATAATATATAATATAGCACAAGAAAAATACATATTTATATAATATATATATATATATATATAGGGTTTACGTGGCGAAGAAAAAGTTTATATAGTAAACTCTACTTCCTCTGTTGCATAATAAATATATTAAAAATTTTTCTTCACTAATGCTTGGAATTTTGATGAATCCTCTAATTATTTATATACATATTACTTTATTTTATTCAACAAAAAGCCATTAATTCAATTGTCCCAATATATTATGAGCTTATTTTTCGATATACAATTGCTCAAAAATATGAAAACCATTATTATGCAGCTGTACAGCAAGAACCAACGTGGAGGTGTAGAGCATTCCTGCCATGTGTGGGATGGGAATGAAGGAAATCGGATCAGATCAAGTTGGAAATTTTCAAAATAACGAAATAAACTCTAAATAAATAAAATAAACTCTGAAAAAATTAACACTGAATAAAAAAATTAAAAAGGCAGTGTAAAATAGATTTATTCTGAAAGTTATAAATGAAAATTATTCTAAATTGAGTTCTCAATATTAAAATTTTTGTAAATCAATGAAATTCTACGATTTTTCTGATCAGCGTAATGATCTATAACCTTGTCAATAAAAATATTTTCGTCCTGTGATTTTATGAATCCTTTTTCGATCGAAATTTTAGGCATATTACTCAGCCGCACCTGTCCAGTTGTATTACTAATATAATTTTTAATCCTTTAAAACGCAGAGAAACTTCTTTCTGTAGAAGCAGTTGTTGAATTTTCCGAATTTTGAAGATAAAAATTGAAATAGATCATCAGCAGAACGCCCAGAACTAACATCATAAAATCCCATGAGGGGCTCAACAAGTTGGTCATCTATTACATAACAAAAATGACTGATAACTAGGAATGACAGCTTATGTCAGTTGTTTCATCAACTTGCCAAGAAAAAAACAATGATTGTAAAATTTCGTCCTCGATTTGTTTATTCACAACAGAAGCAACCGAATCAATTAATTCATTTTGAATGGTTTTAGATATACCAGAAAAACCGATTTACTGTTGGTGTCATTTTCTAAAAAGGTTTTTAAATTCGTGTCAAATTTACTAACAAGAACTACCAATTCTTTGAAATTTCCGCGATTAAAATACTCATTCGATTCATCGTGCCCCCTAAAGGTAACTCTTGCATACAAAGGTGCATCGTAATATCTATTAAACTTCTAAGAATTTGTCGAATTTCTTTGACTTTAGCGTTGAAATTTTCAATTTCTATTTGACGCACATTATCTATTGCTGTGGCGATATTTTGTTTTTGCTTTCTCATAACGGTAAGTTGGCAATTAGATGAAATATGCTGAGCACTTTTATTGTGTAGCGATAGACCCCGAGATAAATTTTTCAAATCACTAAAACCACTTTTCGACCAAACTGTCGGAATTTCCATTAGTTGCTGAGAATAAAATGCACGGCCAACAAAATATTTTTTTCAAAGTAATACTTCCAGTAAGCCAGTCGTACTTGTCATACCACGTATTTTGGAATCCCTGATTTGATTTACCAGCCCCACCACTAGACACTAGAGTTTTACTCAAATCTGGAACAGGTCGCTTAACTTCCTTAATTAAATATAATTTATCATCATACGAATGAGTCGAAAAATGTTGCTTATTTATTAAAAATTAACAATATCACAAGTACACCGAATATGTTCCTTAAGAATTTCAAAAGATTTACTATCACTAGGTCCCGCTGAATCCATTTCGCGATCTGTTAGTCACTTTCGATAAAAAAGATTTATATTTCAGAAAAAATTCACCTAAAAAGATTATAATCATACGCGATACACAGCAAACGCGATACCTCTAAATAACGACAAAGTGAACTAACCCTATTTCTCGCTATTCCCGCTTCCCGATTAACTCGAATAAAAACCTGAGGCCAGCCTCTAATTTCTCGAGAAGCCGCCTTCAAAGCCATAGATATGTTCTCACCGCTTCGACGCAGATAACCCGCTGGACATCGCAGAAACGAAACGATCTCAGATTTAAGATCGCGCAGAGGCCAGCCTCGGATTAATCCTAGAACGGCTTTCCATTACGTTCTCGTAGGTCATCGAAGTGTGATACGCTAATTCAGTCAAAGAAGCCTGCGTTAGGCATGCCTCCAACCGTTTATTCAAAGAGGATTTGATTTATTATAAATATACAAGGAACGTGAGATTGGGAAAAATATTGAGGAAAAAAAGTGATGATGAAAGGGAATGAAGAAATATACGGTTCAGAATTTTTGATGAGGCACTGCCTCACCTGCCTCATAGGACAAGCCGCCACTGCTGTAATGAACTCATTACGACACTGAAACAGAGAAAATATTTACAATCAATATTGTCACCTTCAAAGAAACTTTCCTCTGAGGCCACACAGCGCTGCCGACGTTTCTTCCATTCCTTATAGCAATGCTGCAACCTCCGATACTGTAGTAACCTTCAGCTGGTCGGTTACAGCCGTTTGAATTTTTTCCTTGAGGTAATTTTTCAGCTTTGAGAAGAGAAAAAAGTCACAAGGAGTCAAGTCGGGTGAAAAAGGACTCCTTAGTCAAAATTTAATGAACTGTGGTGTTAGTCAAATTTAACTCTACCACTATCATTCCGCTTTTCAACCAACGATGAGAACGCACAAGATTCCGGATTCTGTCGACATTTTCATCGGTTCTTGAAGATGAAGGCCTTTCGCTTCGTGGTTCATCTACAATCGACTCTCTTCCATCTGAAAATGCCTTAAACCACCGAAAAACCTGGGCCCGTGACAAAACACTCTCTCCGCAGGCCTGCTGAAGTTTAAAAAGAGTTTCCGTTGCACTGTGCTCAAGTCTGAAGCAGAACCTAATAGCACACCGTTGCTCGAAACCTTGTATATATGTTGTATTATACAGGGTCCTACGACAGAACTTTACGCTTTCATCTGCCGAAGCAGACCATTCAGAAATTTCCATTAAGAGTAAGCGCTTTTTACTTTCATCTCTGTGTTGTATTTTTCTTGTTTATGATGAAACGCCTTTTATTAGCCAGATTAAGGGCAACTATATTACAGAATATTCAAGGTTTTGTCTATTCATAACAAGATTTCTTATGTTTCTGATAGGTCATGTTATTCCGTAAGAAATATTCTCAGTCCGATATCATTACTAAGAATAGAGAAAAATAATTGTTTCCCAAAAACTTAATCTTTAATGATAGCATAGCTATTAAATCAATTTTGAGGGCGATATCATCGGTAGGAGTAAAGAAAAATAATTGTTTCTTGGAAACTTTGTCTTTTATTTTAACAAAATAACTAATGCAATAAATTAAGCTAAAATAAGCGTATCGATTGATCACAAATACGAGAATCTCTCTAATCTCTTCACCATCTCCAGCTACCATGAATGGAGTAGGTCGGCTTAGCTTTTCCAGGTCCTCTTACAACTTTACCCCAATTGGCGTTGACATCATGATTTGGTCCAGTGTGTTGAACGTTTATGGAACCTCTTGTGTTACCATCTTCACCCCTCGAAAGAGATGGATCAACTTTCCATCCATCTTGCTTCTCTTGGCCAGGAATTGGGAAGTTGGGTGCACCAGGTTGCAATGATCTCACTTGTCTGTGTTGGTGGATTTCTTGGGGTTCATCGTCATATACATACACAAAGGATGGTGCAAAGTTTGGTTCTATATCTTCAAGAGGGTATGCCAGGGCAGTTTGCATCAAAGTACAAGCCACAATGGACAGAATGATAGTGGATGAGGAAGCCATTTCTAAAAAATACATATAATGTCAAAGTTTCGTAATCTGTCTCAGTAAATTTAAATGAAATAGAAGTAGATGATTATCACAATTATTTTTGTATTCAAAGAGAAGATAATGCGGTGAAATTAGATATTGAAGAAGGATAATGGGTTAAACCGCATGAATGCAGAAAATATGGGAAATGGATGGAAGGTACTTGCCGACACGTGTTTCTGCTTATTGGCTTCTTCAGGCAAGGCAACCAAAGAAACCTGGATATGGATGGAAATGAATAATAAAATAAAAAATATGAACGACAACAGGTGACCACAACAGGAGCGAGCATCCAATTTGTGGCTTCAACCCTAGATACCTCTGGTTTTGGAGGCGATGCTCGGTTTAATATTTCATGGGTTACATGTAACTGATTAAATGAGTATCTTCGGTATTGAGAACTACAGGAAATATAAGAAGATATGGCTGCGATTTTCACTTACCAATGAATCGGATGTGTTAGTGTGGAATCAAATTTCAATTTCTTCTTCAGTTCGACGTTGAATTGTCTATGCTCCATTTACCAAAGGCCCTATCTTATATACCGCCTTCTAGATCTCATATCAGGGGAATTTATTAGTCCAATTCGACGTATCTGAGAGATTTCTTGCTGGACTAGGGATTTACGTGGAACGAGTTGTTTATTTACTCTACTAGTGGCCGAGTTGTCTTCGTAGAACGCTATTCATTTCACACGGTTCGAAGTTTTATTGCTTATCAGTCAAGGTTATTAGATAAAATTGGTATTTTTTTCTTTTTAGATATAGATGTTTCTCCTTATGCAGCCCTGTTTTTAACCTCGAAGATATCTGGATTGGATTTAAACGAATAGGCTTGCAAAATTAAACGAAACGATTAAAAGTTGAAAAATAAATAGGTTTTGACAATACAGCATTTCATCGAACTGGCTCTAATGTATTTAGACTTCAAAACATGAAAAACTTTTTGAATATCATAAGTTTTAATATTTGTATTCTATAAATTATTAAAACACTCGTATTTACAGATCCAAAATAGGACATAGATCGTAATCTTTGATAGTTATTGAAAATAAAAAACATAGCAATATTGTAGAGATGATGATAAAAGAATGGATGGAAAGACTTACAGAATTGGGAAAGTAAATATTACATATGAGTATTTTCTCATGAAATGTTCAATTGAATGGAGAAGAAAATTAAGAAATTTTGAATGATTGTTTGGGCTATTACCATCATCTATTGTGGATGTAATGTTTTCCGACGTTTCGATAGACATCTTCTATCTTTATCAAGGAGGAAAAGTAAGAAACCTTTTGAAAATTATCAATTTTCAAAAAGTCAATATGACAGAAGTCATGAAAGAAAAATGAACGATGTTATATACTCATCTGCGATATGATGATATTATATTCAAGTTGGATCGAACTATCGGCGTCCAAACTTCTGGCAGATCTATAGATGGAGCACTTATGGAATCAGGTGTTATTTTCATAAATGCTGCTTCTTTGATTTGTCTTCTTGCAAGTTTTTCTTCTTTGGATATTATTGATGCTTCATCCTTTTATACGATGATTCTCATCTACAGCATGTTGGACCAACCTGGATTTGTCGCTGTCTAGTACTCGTAGAAGCTTCTGATGTTCTTTTATTCGTACATTCAGAGGGCGTTTAGTTTCTACGATGTAAGATATTACGCACTCGCAAGGTAATTCATATATGCAGTTCTTTGTGTCTCATTATTAGGCTTAACTTTTTGTATGTTTAGCTCTGATAGTGATAGTTGAGTTTTTGAATGCAGTCGTTATGTTGTATCTATTTCCAATTCTTCTCATTTTCTCAGACAAACCTTTTACATAAGGAATTACGGTTTTAATGGTCTGATTTATATCTGTTGGTTCAGGTTGACTTTCTCTTGTTCGTCTAGCTTTTTCTAATATCTTTTTGGGGTAGCCATTGCTTCTAAGCGTTTTCGAGATGTTATTTATTTCTTCATTTTGGTCTTCTTCAGTGCAACAAATATTTATTGCTCTATCAAATAAACATTTTGCTACTCCCAATTTAGTGTTTAGTTGGTGGTTTGAATCAAAATGTAGATATTGTCCTGTGTTCGTTGGCTTTTTATACACAGTGGTTCTTGGGATTCCATTTTGTTTATGTACGAGTACATCTAAGAATAGAAGTTGTCTGTCTTTCTCGATTTCAATTGTGAATTTAATTGATTCCTCTTGATTGTTTAGATATTGAAGGAATCCATCTATAGTGTCTCTTCCATGTTGCCAAATAATGAAAGTATCATCTACATATCTTTTCCATAGTTTGGGTTTAAGTATATATTTTTCTAATGCCTTCTGTTCGAAATTTTCCATATATAAATTGGTGATAGTGGTGAACCCATGGCCATTCCAAATTCTTGTTGATAAAAGATGTCTTCAAATTGGAAATATGTTGTTTCAATACAAATAGAAAGCATTTCCATAATTGCATCCACGCTTAGTGTAGTTCTTTCACTAAGGGTTTGATCTTCTTCAAGCTTTTTCCTAACTATGATAAGTGTTTTATCTGTCGGAATATTATTGAATAAACTGGTAATGTCGAAGCTGACCTGATTTCTTGATGTTTCATTATTTCTATTAAGTGTTTCGTGTTTCTTATCATCGATGTTGAATTACTTTTTAATGGTGATATAATTTTTAGCAGAAATTTAGCCAATTGGTGGCATGCTGAATTTCTTGAACTCACAATTGGTCTTAGAGGAATATTTGCTTTGTGTATTTTTGGTAGACCAAATAAATGTGATGGTTTACTGAAGTGAGGTGTAAGTCTTGATCTAATGAATTGATCTGGAAATTCATTTCGATATTTATAAAGGATTTTGTAAATCTTGTTTTCAACCAAAATGAAGAAATAAATAACATCTCGAAAACGTTTAGGAGCAATGGCTACCCCAAAAGATATTAGAAAAAGCTAGACGAACAAGAGAAAGTCAACCTAAACCAACAGATATAAATCAGACCATTAAAACCGTAATTCCTTATGTAAAAGGTTTGTCTGAGAATATGAGAAGAATTGGAATTAGATACAACATAACGACTGCATTCAAAACTCAAGACACTATCAGAGCTAAACTTACAAAAGTTAAGCCTAATAATGAGACACAAAGGACAAAAAACTGCATATATGAATTACCTTGCGAGTGCGGAAGATCTTACATCGGAGAAACTAAACGCCCTCTGAATGTACGAATAAAAGAACATCAGAAGCTTCTACGAGTACTAGACAGCGACAAATCCAGGTTGGTCCAACATGCTGTAGATGAGAATCATCGTATAAAGTGGGATGAAGCATCAATAATATCCAAAGAAGAAAAACTTGCAAGAAGAAAAATCAAAGAAGCAGCATTTATGAAAATAACACCTGATTCCATAAGTGCTCCATCTATAGATCTGCCAGAAGTTTGGACGCCGATAGTTCGATCCAACTTAAAAAGATCATCATATCACAGATGAGTATATAACATCGTTCATTTTTCTTTCATGACTTCTGTCATATTGACTTTTTGAAAATTGATAATTTTCAAAAAGGTTTCTTACTTTTCTCCTTGATAAAGATAGAAGATGTCTATCGAAACGTCGGAAATCATTACATCCACAATAGATGATGGTAATAGCCCAAACAATCATTCAAAACGAGCTCCATCATCAACAATATCTCGTCATCAATTAAGAAATTTCATTATTATCATCAATACTCTGCACGAATATCACTAACTATGGCATTCAGTATGATTTTCAGCAGTAATAATGATATGGATGGGAAGTTATGTGACATTTTCCAAAAGCAAATGTGTTTCAAACAGGGTGCGTAAAAAAGTGTCTAAAATTTGTTAGAATGTTATAAGGCAAAAGCTGAATTTTTTGTGTTATCTCGAAAGGAATCCAGTGGTGGTTAGCCCAACTTGAAACCATAAATCGCTTTTAACTTTGAAACAGGAACAAATTGGAAAATGTGCTATTGGAATGAAGTGTTTCTTTTCGCTTCACGAATCAGTAGTTAAACACAGTAATCAAAGACTCACCCTGTATATATTTATTTTGTCTTTTTTATTTTGAGTTTAATCTACTATATAAAAATAAGTCGGGTTTTCCTTCCTGCTCCTGCTATAACTCCAGAACGCACGAACCGATTTCCACGGTTTTGCATTCGTTGGAAAGGTCTCGTGCTCCGTGAGGTTTATAGCAAAGAAATTTCAGGAAAAATCGAGGGGTAAATATCTGGGGATTTATGGTGTACAGCCTCAAGGAATTATGGGGATTTATTGGGATTTACTGTGATTTACGGGGATTTATGAGAATTCAAGAGGATTTATGAGGATTTATGAGAATTCAAGAGGATTTATAGGATTTACCTGGGATTTACAGTGATTTATAAAGGATTTACCGAGGATTTACGAAGAATTTAAATCATCACGTTCGGCGCAAGAGCACTCGTCTACCACGTGCCATCAAATCGTCCTGCGATCTCGGCAAATTAGCTCCATGTGCTGCGCGAATAAACACGATTTAAGCGCGGCATTGCCGGTTTTACTGAAACCACCTGAAGTTTCAGGAAAATCTCCGTTTGATTCATGCATAATAAATTCCCAGTTTAGGTCCATATTGAAAAAAACTTAGCTATAAAATATTAATAACGAACTAGGCAAGCTTAAATTTAAATTTAAAAATTGCCAAGAGGAAATAAACGTGTGAATGGCCTGGCAAGATATGAGGACCATCATAACGCTCAGGACGAGACGGGGTGGGAAGGACTACAACTCAGACCCCAGATCAAGAAGAATTGAGCTTTAATCAGCTCATGGCAAATCATGGAGAAACCGGAAAAGCGAGGTTCGGGATCACAACCGAGGAGCAACAAGATCTGTTTACGGTACCGGTAGACTACTCATTGGCGCACTGTGTAGCTGAAGATCTCAACATGTCCAAAGGGATAGCTCTCCTCTTCAAGAAGAAATTTGGTCGTGTAACAGACCTCATGGGACAACAACCTTCCCTTAGCCGAATCCTGAAGTTGACCGATGGACCTCGTTACCTCTTCTATATGGTAACCAAGGAAAAATCTTATGGAAAGCCAACCTACCAAGCCATGTGGAGTATGAACCTTAGAGACGAGCTAGCTAGAGTAGGTGTGAACAAGTTTGCAATTCCCAAGCTGGGTTGTGGACTGGATCGTCTGAACTGGAGAGTAGTTCGTAACATACTGGAGATAGTTTTCCAGAATACCGATGTCCGAATACGGGTTTGTAGTTTCAACCCGAAAGGCGGTCCCGTAAAGAAAACGTTATCCTGCTTTTTCGATCAACAAGGGATCTGCAGAAATGAGAGCGCTTGCAGATTCAGTCATGAAGGAAAAGTTCGGGGACCGAACATTTTTTTAGTGAGGGAGCAATGTAACAAAACCGAATATGAACATTTTAAGGACAGCCGCGACAACAGAGGAGTTCCGCTTCATGCGCCGACAAAGGGATTAAGAACATGATGAAAGGACCGCTCGCCATAAAGCTGTCACATAAAAACGATTAATGGTGGCATATTTATGTGACATAAAAGAGACCGCTACTATCATTCTGGAATGTGAAGCATCTTTCTGGTAACTTCTAGGAAAACAGCGCCGGATATAAAAGACTGAAGCCGATTCATGGATTCATTCATGGATAGAACTTGCCGACGAATAAACAGGTGTTCCTAGTGAAATTCTGTAGATAAATTGTGTATATAAATTATTGATTATTGTTAGTTAAGTGTGAAAATAGATTAGTTTAAAAGAGACTTTGATTTTCTATTTCGCTGAGGAAAAACGTAACAATAGTATATGTTAATAAAAGAATTGAAATCTTTGAACCCTCCTTATTATTTATCGTTTTGCTAGCATCTGAGCCGTCAGATTATTTGCCAAATCCGAATCAAAAATAAGTTACATTAGTAAAATTAATTAGGATTTACGGGGATTTAATAGGATTAAAGGGGATTTATAGGGATTTATTTGAAATTATAAGGATTTATAGAGATTGATGGGAATTTATGGGGATTTATTTGGAATTAGTGGGATTTATAGAGATCAATGGACTTTTATTGGGATTTCTCGGGATTTAATTGCCAAAAAGGATTTATGGTGTATGTTAGTTGTATGACGTTTCCAGTCAGTTCAGTCATAGAATTCGACGCCGCCGTATTGTAGAATTTCGATAGTTTTTACATTTTCGCTTTTCACCCGCTTTAGAAAAATTTAGCATAGTAAAACCGCAGTATTTAGTGTGCATCTTGGTGTTAGTGCATCACAATTATAGTACAACTCGTATTATAGTTCAACCCTCATTTCTATTCCAACCAAGGAAGGGCGGGATTACCATCTGCATCCCGAGCCGCAGTGGGAGTGTTTTCCAGGTTTAAATTCATCTTATTTTTTCCTTATTTTACCTTCACGTTTCCTAATTAACTTCCTTTAATCGAAGGTGAATTTGGAAATAACGCACCTGGAACTAGCTTGACCTCCAAACTTAATAGTAAGTTAAACATTTTTGGTTTGTTTTCATTTACAGTCCACTAAAATTAGCATAGATAGCATATAGGCCTTTGTAAGTACAAATTGCTTTCAATAATTGACCAAAGGCCGTACCAGTGTACAACATTTCGGGCAGATATTTACCCCTCGGGAAAAATTGATGATACATAGCATGTAGTACACACAGCAATATTTTAAGTAGATGGCGCCGGTGCGTGATACATTGTTTGATGAGGCTACGGCGACTTTTCTGCACATTCTGCACTCAAGTTGCGACTCAATTTAAATACAATTGATATTCCAACATGCAATATTTCCCGATCCATTGCAATGGGAGTATTGTTGATGCAATCCAAGTGCATTGTTTGGGATGAGTGCACAATGACACTGAAGGATCTTCAGCGAAATAACAACATCTTTGGCGGCTTGATGATATTGTTGGCAGGCGATTTCAGGCAGACGTTGACAGTATTTTTCCGTGGAACGCCTGCAGATGAATTGAATGAAGAAAAGTCCCAGTTGATGCGACATCTGGATAATTATAGGTTTATCATTTGAAAAAGTGAGATTTCATAGTTCTATTGAGGCTCACTTTGGGGCCTTTTTCAGACACCTGTATAATATTTCCTCATAAGATATACAAGAATCCGTATCAGCGTACTTTATTTTGTTCCACTTTCTCAAATAGAAATTCTTGTATTGAGGATTTTTGAAGATACGGACACTAATTCGTGACAACTTTTTTTCAAAAATTTGATAATCAGGATATAATTCAAGAACCGCTTGAGTGGTTGCACATATCATGCATCAAATCAGTGTAGAATTGAACGAAGAATTCGAATATGTATAAATAAACAGAGTGTTGCATTCGAAATAACGAAGTTACATTCGTTTCCGGTGAAACCGGAAGTAGATTCCTCTTGAAAATATTCTACAATTAAAGTTCATGTATTCTAAAACCAAAATCCAAAATCTTGAATCTGTATTACAATTCCTTCCTCGAAAACGTCTAATGAAACATTTAAAAAAATCATTGCATAAAAAAATAAATATCATTAAAATCTCTCCTAAACTTCCAAATCGAGCAATTCCGTATCCGCACAGTCATTAATCTCTTACATATCCACCAACCACCCTGCTCCGACCCTAAACCTCGTGAAAATAGAGACAGCAACAGTAAAAAAGAAAAACTAAAACATACATTCGGATGGTTTCAATTTCTGTTTGTGGCATATTTGAACGTTAGCTCTCTATATAATATGAATGCTTTAACTTCGACCGACGCTCTGGCAGTGGACCATTCCGTTCTTGAACGCGCCTCAGCGTCGGTTCAAGCGACGCCGCGATGGTCCCGCATTATAATGCATATATAATGTTATACCGTCGAAAGTTCGTGAATTTCTGCCGGATTGAGGGGATATCTTGGATATACGGGGGATTGAATAAAGGTCGAGGAGTTGCCATAAGTAAAACCGATTTATTATTATGAATTTATTTCCTTTTCAACTTTGAGATATTGTGGAACGAATTGATTTTTTTTGTTGTAGATTCAGGTTATTTTTTATTATTTTACAGGGTTGGCATATCACGATGTTTTAGAACAACAACTTTCAAACCAGAGGAGAGAGACAAAATCTGATACCCCATTCCCGTTCTCTTCTTCTGAAGCTAAGAAATTTGGAACACGGGTAAGGTCATGAAGTTCCAGCGGCGGCTCTGAAAAAATGAAAGAAAGTACCAGCGTCGATAAACAAAGTTTATGCCCTCATGCCTTATAGCACAAGAAGGTAACGGTTCCTACCTATGGCCTTGGAACCGGCCTTCAAGGTCTTCGATCCAGGTAGCTAAGAAATCTCATACAACAATATAGGAATATACAGGGTGAGTCTTTGACCACTGCGTTAATTGTAACCATAGATTCTGGACGTCAAAAGAAACATTTTCTTCCTATAACATTTTTCCAAATTTGGCCCCGTTCAAAAGATATAGGGTGTTGAAATTTCATAAAAAAATTGTATTTTCACCTGTAATATTCAAACGACAATTTCAATTGAAGTGATCTCTTGTAGAAGGTTTTTGATAACACTCGTGCATATTTTGGCATCAATAGATTTATTCCACTTCTTGTGGGTTTCTCACTACTACTATACAGATTGGTTAAATTGCATGAAAAACAAATATCGCTTGAACTAAAGGTCCGTATCTCGTACTTCCTGGAATCATTAATCTTTTTTGCATATAAAATCATTCCTCATCTTCTCTCCTAAATTGCACCATTCTTGAGATATTTGAAGTTGAAAGGAATTGAATCGATATAATTTTGTCCAAATTTTCTGATTTTCCCAAATCCAACTCTGTGCTGAAATGATTCAATAATCAGATTTGTTCAATGTTGCCATATTTTATGTCTTTATGAAATATTTCTACAAAAGGTTGGGGAAATCTCTCCAGTCTATGGTTCCACCACTAAACACTATAGATGAAATTAACCACTGAACAATGTTTGTCTTACATTCACCACAAAATCTAAATTGCCATTTGCTGTATTCATTGTAAATGATGTCTAGTACCTTGTTTAATATTCAATCCAGAATAATATTCTATAATAAATAGATACAAAGTTTTCCATCACTCTTCGGTATATTTTGACCGATGAAATAGGTAAAGTATTTTCTGTCAGGACCTGTTAATTTGAAGACTTGTCTTTATGAATAGCTGGTTTTTTATAGCTTCAGACTTTCAGGGTTCATCAAATTATATCTATTCTAACATAGGAATGCTGCAAATTGAGCTCATATGAGTTTTAAAAACTTCGAACCCAGTCTCCTAGATTAGTTTTATACCTTTATTATCTTTATTTCTCACACCGATTCAACCTTGTTCACAAACTTAGGAGATAATAGAATTTGACTTAGTTTTAATATTTTAGAATGTTTGTTATGATGCATGGTTAATTAAAAATCAATCACTATAGAATCTGGAAGCTATAGGCTCATAAACAAGAAAGATTAGAATAATAATAATAATATATATTTATTCTCATAAACTTCATACACAAGTCAATCGGAATAGAGAATACGTCAAAGAAAAAAAAACACAGCAAAATAATATATACATCCCTGACTAAATGATAAATTTGCAAGGAACGTTCAGATCTTATTCTGCAAGGAATTCCTGGACAGTGTAGGGTTCTTTGTCAATAAGATACCTCTGTAATTTAGTTTTGAAAAATTTAAATCTTTCTTCATCCTGTAGATCTTTAGGAATCCGATTGAAAAATGTGAGAAATGTATTTTCTGACCATAATCATTTCATACTGAATTGAATAATTTCAAAATATCGAAATCATTATGTTATTTTATTATAATATTTTTCACATTTTTTTAAGGTAAAAATAACTGTTGACAGTTTCAAACAGAATCAAAACAACAAGGAACCACAGAACATTTTTTTATTTGGAACTACCCACCACAGAGACGTTATAATATTTTAATGTGATAATAACTTACTCTAATTATTCTGAGGAAAATTATAACTAAAGATCAATAATAGTTACAGATATTATCTTTCATTTAAAAAAACATTGCAAATATTAATTTTTTCGCTCCTGGGGTTCGGTAATAAATTAATATTCTATGGTAAGGTTTTAAAATTTGACATAATCTATGAATAACCATTATTCAATATTTATGTTCTTGTTTACGTAATTAAAACAGATACTCTGATTATAAAAATCAGTAATCAGTAATTATAGTCTAAACAGAATAGATTCATATTAATGATTTAACAAAAAATTTTTTATTAAAGAACACCTAGTTGATTTTTCAAAATCAAATTTAGGTATTTCTTCAAGAAAGTATAATTGCACACCTAAATCTGGAAATACTTGTAATCTATCCAGTTAAATTGTTATTGGGATTCAGTACAGAAAATAATCATCAAGCAAAGTAACATCACTTTAAAATGATTATTCTTAGTGACATCATTCATTGTTGTTGAAGATTTCGAAAAAGATTTTCATATTTTTAACATTATATCAAGAGACCTCATAGACCTGTTCACTGGTCTCTGTCAAGGAGAAGAAACTTCAGAAATATCAGTGTTTGGAAAATCATAGATGATTTTTTCTGGCTTTGAGTGAAAAAAAAAGCACAGTGACAACCTCTTGGAAGTTTTCATAGAAATGATGGTTTTCATGATTTGGAAATTTTAAGAAGAAAATCACAAATGTATGATGATAACACCCAATAATTCTGAGGTTTTTTGGAATTTCTCACTAGAAAGGCATGGTTTATAATCTTGAAGTAGAAAGAAAATATAGTACAACAACAAAAATCTATGTTTATGGTGTTGAATTTTTTTTACCAGAAAATTAGTATTTTGCATCTTCCTTCTGGATATGGACCTCATCGGATGAAACATGAGTGAGTGAATCATTTCATTTCTTAGAGGGAAAATAATGTTTTTAAACAATTCAGATTTAATAGTGGATGCTGTGGAAGTTAACTTTCATTCAAACTGAACTGGACTACAGAGGGGTATTTGCCCAATGTGAAAACTTAAAATGCTTATAACTTTTCAACGCAGCTGAATATAGAAAAACCGTAATGGAAAAAGTGTTTCTTTTGATCTCAAGAACCTATGGTTAAAATTAACGCAGTGGTCAAAGACTCACCCTGTATATATACAATAAAGGGTCCACAATCCCGAGACCATTGTAACCATAGTAATAAATAAACGAAAGTGCTCTCACCACTTGATAAAACAGTAAAACATATAAATATTCAACAGTAAGGAAACATAGACATAAATAGCAGCAAGAGAACAATAATAAGGCAATTTCTAAAAAAGTTACAAGAAAACATACAACGAAATAAACAAAGGATCTCTTATCACTTGATAGAATAGTAACCATAAGTCAATAAAAATCAGAATAACAAGAAATACACATAATCGACAATAAGAAATATACATAATGGTAGCAAGAAAAAAGAAATAATTGAACAAAAGCTCTCTCATCACATTATGGTGCTACACACAAAGGGCTACGTCTACTACTTTGTATCAAACATAGTAGTAACACTACTAGTCGATGATCTCAAGTGTTATCATACGTTCCTGTAGTTTAAATAGATTCTAGAGTTACTCAACGTGAGATTGCTTCGTTTTTGATTTCACACAAAGGCACTAACACTTTTTGGGACTCACTTACTTCTCTCACAACTCAACCGATAATGGTCACACCATCTTGCATTGTTTTCTTTACACAGACGCACTTGCGCAGCTCGACGTAGACACCACACAATGAGAGTCGCACTCTTCGTCTTTTTTCTCCGATTCTAACCTTGGAATTTACTTCCACGGTTTGGTAACCGCCAGTGGCGTATCAGCCTAGGGTGGAATGAGACTACGATTTTTGTGTAAAAAAAACCTTGGATGTTACAGAGTCTCAAACGAAATTTGGAAAAATGAGGATATCGAAAAAAAATTATATCTCCGCTAATACTGATGTTAGAACTCTGCAATTAAAACATTATACAGCCACTTTTTTACGTAGAATCCAGTGGCTTCCTTCTCCTTCCACAACCTAATTTATGGTTCTGAAATCGTATCTAGCAGACCGTGCAGTATGGGGAACCAATAACCATTCCTGCCAAAGTCAAATCCGGTGCCCCACAGGAAAGTATTTTGGGACCATTCTATTTATCATCTAAACTTCAGATATACCAGAAAATGAATAAATACTTCACCTTAGCGTCTTTTGCAGACGATATAGCCATAGTTGCATCTGATGAAAACGCCGAAACAGCATCCAAACAATTATAAGACAATCTGGATCAGTGTTGGGTAGTACACGTCTTAAAATTGAGTTTGTAAGAGGTGCTGAACTGAAGAGGTACATTGTACCACTTCAAATGAGGCGAGGGGGTCTGGCCGTTTATGACGCGATACGATGTCGGGACAAAATTTGTATTAGTATAGACAACGGATTGTTGAGGCGGTGTAGCGTAGCGAGGGCGACGTAGGTAAGAACTAGGAACGTTGATGGTCTGTCTCACTTCAAATATGTCGATGCAAAAGGAGGGTAACGTTAACTGTCGGCAGAATTGAAGAGGCAAAATTTAGAATGCAAATTTATTGTTGTATTTTCAAACTTTAGGTAGGTGAGTATGTGGGGGGAAGAATTTACTGAATATTAGGGCTTTGTCATACAAAATAATCGAAACTAACCGTGATTATATATTCTTATCTTATTAAAAAATTTAAAGTTTTCTCTCACATCATAAACAGTTTTCCTGCTCGTTTTAGAACAAACTGTTTTTATAAAAATTTATCCAATTACTAGTGATTTCGGGCTGAATTCTTTTTGTGTTGTTATCTATGACGAATTCTTCCCAATAAGAATTGATATTTTTAAATCGGAAAAATCAACTCTATAATTCATGAGATACTGGTACAAAAATAGCAGGTAGTAATCGATAACTTAGCGTTTTATTCATTCTCTGAAGAATCAATATTTTCATACAATCATCGAAAATAAAATTGTTTTTCTGTTCAAAGTAACTCCTATAAAATCCCACCACTGGTAAGAGGTATCACAGTGACAAAGACGCCGTAGCGCCATAAAACCGCATCTGCGTACTGTCTACTATGAATCAGTTCATCCCCTCAGCCCTCATTTATCTCTGTCTCTGTCGTTTTTGTAGCGGTGACCAGGACCAGGACTTATCCCCTCTCCCTCTTTGTATTTGTCGCGGGCTCGCGTGGCTCCATCGCTTCCTGGTCCTCATCGAGGTGAAGTGGGACATTTGAAGTGAAATGGTACATTGTATAAAAATGAGCCGCTATTACATTTCCTTGTCGTGTACGGGACAAATGAGCCGCCTCTTGTAAGAGGTACCCAACTCTAATCTGGATGACCTTGGGCAGTGGCATCGAAAATGGCGACTAAGCATCAATAAATGTAAATCAGTACAAGTGACAATTATTACAAAAAGAAATATATATTTCCCTGTCAAAATATTTCAAAATGAAATACCATTCGACATCAAAGAAAAGTATCTCGGCATACATTTAGACCAGCGCCTCAACTACTGACAACACATCATTGCTAAGAAGAATGAAGAATCTATCTTTCACGTACAGTTGCCAGTCATGGGTACTTATCAATACAACCTCGTAATCCGTCTTAAATTCAAGTTTTCTTGCTTAGCAGTTTATTTCTCTACATAGTTCCTGAATTTAATAACTGCTAATAATTACTAATCCAAAGTTAAATACTCTTTTATCTCCTCTTCCTCCCCAATTTCTGAGCCCATTTACCTCTTGCCATATAAACAAAACGTTATGTGCAAGGTTCCACACTTAATGGTCATTTCGATCCCGGCCAATAGAGACTCGAGAGTCCCGTAGGAAGTGATAAAATTATCAGAAGGGCAGCAGCTGGCTCGATAATGACGGCGCCATATGCCATCTCTCTCTTTCGCTTTCTCGTTGGACCTTGGGAGTGGACACTACTTCGGTTGAAGGGTCTGTGAACCCTCAGGACTTTACGTAGATTGCCGAAGCGAAGGGATTCGTTTTCAGGAAGATGATATTACATTTTAGGGTTGGTTTCAACCTTCGAATTCAATATTAAATGCTAGATAATTGTTTTTACTTATATATTATGTGTATTGTTGGGTTCATGTTGAATGATGCTTTGCATCATTAAATCCTCGAATCTGAACCTAATTTTCGTATGAAAGCGTAGTAAGCATTGAAGTTTATGGAAAAAATGAATAGACAATAGATGAGACTCTCAAAAAACTTAGAAAATCACTGACGGGAGTCCATTACCATGTATTTGTTGCTCTATAAGACAAATATTCCTCCACTCCCAATTTAATCTTAACAATATAGAAGAATCTATTAAATTCACTATGGAAATCGAGAAAGATAGACCATTTCCATTATTGACGTGGCAACGTCTTATAACTCGGTGGAGCCAGCTGCACGCAATAAGAGGCATCGCTCATGCGGCGTTACTCACTCTGAGACGATCCATTCAAAGCTTGAAGTGCAAGCGAGAGCGCGGAACGCGCGACAATCAGCCTCCGCGTTCGGTATCTGTCTCTCTCCTACTTCAGTCAGCGATGCGTCCGCGTGGAGATCTGCTATACAATAATAAATTTACATATTTTCGTCAAGTGTGAAGTGCAGTGAAATCTGGTGTCAATTGCCATAATTGAGTAATGATTCATCCGATATTAAATATATGTTCAGTGATATGATGTCGAATATACGTGCTTTCATCATTGAAATAAATAGCATCGGTCCGCTCGAGCAGATTGTAGGTTATGCTAAAATTGATAAAACTAGATCAATAAGTTAACTGAACTATTTCACGATTAGTAAACAATCAATTGCTTTACTATTCGTTCGGGATAAGTATAGAGCGTAGCTATGATATAAAAAAAAACAAACCAATTTTTCTCCTATACAGGGTGAGTCTTTGACTACTGCGTTGATTTTAATCATAGGTTCTTGAGATCAAAAGGGCAAATACCCCTCTGTAGTCCAGTTTATTTTGAATGAAAATAATCTTCCAAAGTATCCACTATTGTTTAAAAACATTATTTTTCCTCTATGAAATGATTCACTCACTCAGGTTTCACCAGATGAGGTCCATCTTCAGAAGGAAGATACAAAATACTAATTTTCTGGTAAAAAAATCAACACTTCAAACAAAGATTTTTGTTGTTCTACCATAATTTCTTTCTACTTCAAGATTATAAACCATCCCTTTCTAGTGAGAAATTCCAAAAAAACCTCACAATGATTGGATGTTATCATCATACATTTGTAATTTTCTTCTCAAGACTTCCAAATCATGAAAACCATCATTTCTATGAAAACTTTCAAGGCATGAGGTTGTCACATTGCTTTTTCTTCATTCAAAGTCAGAAAAAATCATCTATGATTTTCCAAACACTGATATTTCTGAAGTTTCTTCTTGGCAGAGACCAGTGAATAGGTTTATGAGGTCTCTTGATATCATACTGTTAAAAATATGAAAATCTTTTTCGAAATCCTCAACAACAATGAATGATGTCACTACGAATAATTATTTTAAAGTGATCTTACTTTGCTTGATGATTATTTTCTGTACTGAATCCCAATAACACTTTACTTGGATAGATTACAAATATTCCCAGATTTAGGTGTGCAATTATTCTTGCTTGAAGAAATTGAGTTTGATCATCTAAATTTGATTGTGAAAAATCAACTAGGTGTTCTTTAATAAATTTTTTTTTAAATCATTAATATGAATCTATTCTGTTTAGATTATAATTACTAATTACTGAACATGCGTTAATTATTGGTTTTTATTGTCAGAGTATATGTTTAAATTATTGACAGACCTTCTTGAGTATTAACCAGTGAACAGGTCTATGAGGTGTCTTGATATCATACCTCTAAATATATGAAAATCTTTTTCGAAATCTTCAGCAACAATGAATGATGTCACTACGAATATCATTCATTTAATAGAAACAACCAATTTTGGTTGTTCAAGTATTATCATAATAAAATGAAATTCTTTTCCACAGATTTTCACAAAACTTGAAGCATTACTCAAATTCTTTTATAACCCACCCATATTTGCCCACCGGTATATTAAAGCAGCCGTTTGCTGTGTGTACTCAGATATATATATATATATATATATATTTACAGCCCACCTGTAAACTTGCGTCCGTACATTACGATTTTTACATGTAATTCTGCGTCCACCGCATTGCTGCGTCCGTATACGGACGCAGAAATACAAGTCAATGCTAAACGCTCTGTTTTGACGTCATCGTTTGTTTAGTTATAATAAGGCGAGGACGTCCCAATGATTAAATCGTGGACTTTTTCTGAATATTGTAGTTCGAACAATTTCCATTTGCGGCGCTGCAGTCGCTCAGTGTATATCCGAAATGCATATTACTGTCACACCATTCCGACATTGGTGCTTCAAAAACCGGCAACACTGCATTGGGTATCGCCTACGATCAAACCGATATTTCTGCGTCCTTTAATGATTTCCAGATGCGGGTTGTTTACGCTTTTTATATCGAATGATTCAAGGTCATTGAACAACTGCAGTAAAGAAGTTTTGCTCTTATGAACTCGAGTCTCGAGAATAGAATAATTGAGATCTATGATGAATCCCACTTTGCACATCGCGTCGCTTCAGGACACTTGGAGATCGAATGAGATATTCCTTGTATGATCAAGATCAAACTGATGTTACAATAATCTTGAAAGAAATGGTGGAATTTTTAAATAAGATTCGGCATCATTAGCATAGAATTACTTTGGTTAACTGAAATGACCGATTCAATGAAAATTGATTGATCATTTTATTCATTCAATACAGATTCGTCAACTAACTTGCTTTATGGTCTACATTATATTATGTTGAGTTATTTTCCGAAGAATGAATTGAATATATGAAGATACTTTTTTGATGAATGAATGAATTTCGTCATTGACAGGTGATCATTTCTTATGTAGGTATTTTTTGTGATTTGAATATTTTCTAACAACACCGCAGATTTCGCTAGCCCTCAGTTCTTGAAATTATTCAATTAAATTTCTTGATATTGTAAAATATTTGATTGTCACGAAAACCACCCATGACTCAAAAGGTCGAGTCGCCCTCGCAGTTAGGAGATAAACTGTAAAAATTTCATTAGTTTTGTGAGCAATTCATCATACTGATTAATTTCGAATAGGATCAGTTAGAACTTTCAATAATTCATTGTTTCACAATATCTAATAAATTGGGAAATATAACTTGTTTTCCTGAAATATTTTTTCGATTGCTATCTCCAAGAGAATATCAATGCACAAAGCGCACTGAGACTGAATCTAAAAATTTCCTCAAAACCAATGTGACATTTCCATATCTTAGCCCGGTCGCAGCAGAAGCCAGAGATAGTTTTTGTTGACCAATTTTAACCTTAGCCATAATTTTTGTGAATAGACACATTTGGCTGGATTGTAAAGCATATTGATTGTCAGCTAGGACACTAGGCAGCGGAGGGTATATCGACCTGATCATCAAAAACACGTAAAAGAAATTAGTTTAAGAAAATTTAACTCTGCTGAAATTTATAGAGATGATGGTTTATACAGGGTGTCTACTATAATAGGTACCAAACTTCAGTAGGTGATAGTACAAGTTATTTGCAATAAAAATGTCCTAAACACTTTTTCGAAAAGTTTATAGTTATCGAGTTATTTAACACTTCTTGGTTTTTCGAAACTTCTTGCTTCACCCTTTAAAAACAAGAATATTTCTGTTATTCTTACAGCTACATCAAATCTGACCATAACATCGCAGAGGGCAGTAAAGGCGCTATAAAATAGGTAGTTACTAATGTTAAAAAAATGTTTTATACCGGGTGTAGTAAAAGGGTATATGTAAAAATTGAAAACAGTGCAAACTTAGTGGTATTTTCTTGTAAGCTGTACCATAGAAAATTGGTGAATAAGTAGAGGTTTTTCCTCTACGAAAAATTAGTACATGTAATAGACTTTTAAACGGTATATCAACTTTTCACTTAACTTTTTGTTTTTCCAACAATATCTCTGTTTTAATTCAGAAAAACATAAAATTCAGACACGCAAATTTTATAACAATTCATCTTTTTCGTACAGAATCCACAACCTTTCGAAGTTCATTACGTTTTCGATGCATTGTATCACAACATTCCTGAATTCTGTTGATTAGTTCTTCTCGAACATTAATGCGATTTTTATTCACATTTTCTATCAAAGTGCCCCAAACATAAAAGTCTAATGGGGTATGATCAGGGCTTCTAGGTGGCCATCTCGAGGGACCATATCTTCCTATCCATTTCTCCCCAAAGCGTTGATTCATCCAGTCCCTCAAAATTCGACTATTAAGGGCAGGGCCTCCGTCCAGTTGAAAATAAAGTTGATATCTATCCGCTATGGAAATATCTTCAAGAATGTCAACCACGTTATTATTCAGTTAATTTGTGAATTCATTGAAATTGAGGCGATTGGGAAGTATTACGGGCTTGAATAGCCGCCAATCAGACGTTGACTCTTAATTCATGCTGATAATGAGATATAACAGTCGCATGTGGATTTTCCGTTTCCCACATATGGAAATTTCGTAAATATATTATTCCAATTTTACTGAATGTTACCACATCTGTCCATAATATTTGATAACATCCCTACTCTTCCAACTTATTTAGGTACCACCTATAGAATTCTAATGAGACCTCATCATCCACAGGTAACAAATTCTGGACTTTATTTAAATGATATGAGTGTAAATTATTTTGCTTAAAAACTCTGTGTACTGTGGAATGGTGAAGCCCTAATGTGACACCAACACTCCGAGTGGGATCTTCTCTAATAGCGCGAAGTATTGCTGGTGCTTGCCTCCAGTGCTGAGCATTTCGACCACCTTCTCTATTTCGTAAACCTCGAAACTAACACTAACATTATCATACTATTAATAATATTTATAACTGTTTTGAACCTACAATGTATTGAAATAAATTATCATAAAATTTGCGTTTAGATTTTTATGTCTTCCTGACTTGAAACCGTAATATTGTTGGAAAAATAAAAAGTTGAGTGAAAAGTTGATATACTGTTTAAAAGTCTATTACATGTACTAGTTTTCCTAGAAAAAAACAATAACTAAGAAAAACAGAGATATTCTTGTTTTTAAAGGGAAAGCAAAAATTCCGAAAAACCAAGAAGTGTTGAGTAACTCGATAACTATCAAGTTTTCGAAAAAGTGTTATAGGACATTTTTTGTTGCAAATGACTTGTACTATCACCTGCTGAAGTTTGGCACCTATTTTAGTAGACACCCTGTATAATTATTCAAATAAAAAAAGTCGTCAGCTAGCTGTATGTCGGTGGAATAACCGTCAGCTAGTCATAAAAATGTGTAAAAAAGATAGACACCCTCGTTCTATAGTCAAGTATGTACCATTCGTTTGGTCCTTTATACAGGGTGTCAACGGAATAAGGAAACATGCTCGCGTTTAGATACCCTTGAAGTTATCGACTTCGATTTTTTTTAATGTGAAATACGTTTTGATGAGTGATGAGCATAATTCGACGAAATAAAATGTCAGAAATACTTCCAGGGAGACCATAAATGAAAATAATTTCTGATTCTTAGATGGCACACTAGGTATATTTTTTCGTATTTTCATCATACACGTCATTACGAGTACAACTATATGTCACTTGTCAATTTTTGACAATTAATGTGAATTATTTTTGAAATTTCATTTTTATATCTAGATGGGTGAAAATGAGTTCGATCGTTCAATTTTCAGTCCAGCATGAGGGTAAATTACATCTCTCCATTAAATATCCCAAATTTCGTAATTTATTCGACTTTTTATACTTCCGGAAAAAACTTTCCACAAAAAAATTATGTTTTCAAATGCAGTATGTTGGGAACAGAGTATAATCTAAAAGGTTATTTCTTTCTGCTCAATTCGACCCAATTAGCTGAACTGAAAATTGAACGATTGGATCCATTTTCAACCATCTAGTAATTAGAATGGAATGTTCGAAATAATTCACATGATATGTCAAAAATCAACAAGTGACATACCTAGAGTGCCATTTGAATTTTTTTTTCATTTCCGTTCTTCCCGAAATACTTCTGCCATTTTTTCTCAGTTGAAATATGCTAATCGGAACGTATTTCACTTTAAAAAAACTAAGCGGTTACGATTATTTGTTCAAATTTTCTGTACTTATACTCGGGCCTCGCGCTTCACGTTTAGCGGTACCAGCTGACGGGTTTTCCACCGATTTACATTCAGACGACAATTTGTTTTATTTGAATAAATACGAGTATATGAGCTGTCATCTCTATATGCTTCAGCAGGGTTGAAATAAGATTTTTTTTTTTAATTTTGTATCTCATATTTCCCACCTGGCACATAAATTGAAAATTTTGAATACAAGCCTGCAAGTTTTTTTCAATGTTTTGCCAATTTTATGGAGAATATGTATTGTAACAAGCTTCATATTTGTCAACCATCAAGCAGAAAATTTGCCATTTTTACGAAGATTTGAGAGTTTATAGTTTCAGCATTTTTCAGTGAACACCATGTGAATCTGAAACATTTAAACCCGCAATCCTCACTCAGGTTTAGGTCCTTTATCTCTATTTAGCCGTTGTCTTTCACGAGACTACTCACCCTGTATATGTTTTTATTCATTCAATTGTTTCGTCTTCAGTTGAGGAATTTACTCTTCAATTCTTTTTACTTGATTTTTGGCGCTCTTGTTCACCCTAACAAAGTGCCTATCATTTTGCCCGAATGTCTGTAATTTTGGAATATCGAGCCGAAAATGGTCTCAATCGATTGGGTTCGACTCCCTGATGAAGAATTCGTGGCGAAAGTTGAGTCTGTCCGACCGGCCGGCAGTATCCTCTCTAGCATCAAAAAGAATCAGCTAGAGTTTTCATATTTTCAGAATAGGTTAATTGTCCAAATATCTCGGTCAATTTCATTATTGGGCCCAACCCGTCGGATGGTTCAGTAGTTATGAGCATCTGAAATTTTGTTTCCTCAATAACTACTAGAATATCCATCCGATCAAATTGATACTTGAAATATTGTTGAGGAGGCTGCAAAAGACTCAGGCTCAAAAGGCTCAAAAATTCCGCAGAAATTGTCACGCTAGAAAATTTTTCAAAAATTCCCAAAAAAAAAATTTTTAATCCTCACTACCTCATAAGATATTTTTCGGATTTCAATAAAAATTCGTGAATAAATTGACGTGATCGATATCTTACTTACCCTCAAATTTCATTGTCGCAGCTCTTTTCCATCTAAAGATATGATCATTTTTTTAATTTACTCAAGAGGAAAGAGAAATGACATACGTCCCGATGATTTTCTTTGAACGATGGCCATCACAGATCGATATTCGATTGACAAATGCTGGGCTCATTAATCAGTGTCAGTTGGCGTAATGTTTATCAAAATTTTTCCTAACGGGAAATCATAGAGATAGAATTCCATCTCGGTGGC
The DNA here is from genome assembly GCA_030674115.1 of Micraspis discolor. NCBI lineage: Eukaryota > Metazoa > Arthropoda > Insecta > Coleoptera > Coccinellidae > Micraspis > Micraspis discolor. The sequence goes on along the minus strand of JARTUT010000991.1, from coordinate 21,547 downwards.
TGAAATAATATATGTTGTCAAAATTCAGAAAAGCACAGACGTAAGTTTTTAGGGGAAGGAATTATAGCTTAGCACCAAACTTGGGAAAATTATGAGTAGTTATTTTTAATTTGAGATATAGGTTTGTTCATTCATTAGGCGTTCATATTTGCATCACATTGTCCCATAGTACGGGAAAAGACTATTGTTCACGTGATCAGAGTGCTTATAGATTTGTTATGGTTTGAATATTTACTCGCAAGTAACTCAACCAAAGCGCCAAAGCAATCTGACCTCACGTCAGTGCTTTCTAAATTTTTATATGTCCAATTTAATTCAAAATCAATACTATTCAACCCGGTACGACAAGCATTTCTTACAAACAACATGTAACTTGTGCTTTCGCTTAAAAATTGTCATTCCTTCATATGCTAACTGCTCCCTATATCCAAAGTGGCGAAAAAGGAAAGAGCTACAAATTAAACAGCAATATTGGTTAGCGTTCCTTCGAATGGAATGTCACGGACAGTGAGTAGGTAGATTCAACAATGAAAATTCAATCATGAATTTGGCAACACCGCCTGTGCAGAATTGTCGGAATAGTTGACATGTATATTAGCGTATGGACTCAGAAATAACTAGATAATGTTCAAATAAATATACGGATGCAGAAACGATGGTGTTCTGTAAGGACGCAAGGTTGCTGGTAGAATTGAGAAAAAAATTTGTCTCCTTCATTTTTTCAAGTATACTGAGAACTGAAACTAGCAAAATGATTATGTGGTGTTGCCAACGTCATTCGGCTGAACAGATGTCGATATACACGAAGCTTTCTTGTGGACGCAATGATGATAGTATCATTGAATGACGCAGAAATGATGTCTGGATGTATATATATATATATATATATTTCAATCTATTTTCTTGACCGTTTTTATTAAATGAATGAATATATTTTCTTGGGATTGCGGTCACTAGTTCATTGAAACACGGTTTTCTATTAACCAAGCTTTCGGAACTTTATTGGTTCCTTCTTCAGGGCTAAAAATACATACATTGTTTAATGGTACAGACATTGTGTAAAAACTTACAGATAGAATTAGTGTTTACAAAGGTTCATCTTCACAATTTTGAATAAATTCATTGGCATTTGTCAAAATTTGATCTTTGATATCTGGATGTAAAATATTATTATTATTGTGATCATTCCACATAGAATTTGATTTGTTCAAAGAATATTATTGTTATTTTTTAAAATAGTAATTTATTGAAAAGGATTCAATGAAAATAGGAAAATGCGAAAAGGTAAAATTTGATTTATGGTAGATTTGACTGTAATTTTATAGTTAATAGAATATGGGAGTAAATAACACTTAAATTTATCTAGAAAATAATTCAATGAACAAAAGGAAAGATATAGAAAATTTAAGTGTTATTTACTCCCATATTCTATTAACTATAAAATTACAGTCAAATCTACCATAAATCAAATTTTACCTTTTCGCATTTTCCTATTTTCATTGAATCCTTTCAATAAATTACTATTTTAAAAATAACAATAATATTCTTTGAACAAATCAAATTCTATGTGGAATGATCACAATAATAATAATATTTTACATCCAGATATCAAAGATCAAATTTTGACAAATGCCAATGAATTTATTCAAAATTGTGAAGATGAACCTTTGTAAACACTAATTCTATCTGTAAGTTTTTACACAATGTCTGTACCATTAAACAATGTATGTATTTTAGCCCTGAAGAAGGAACCAATAAAGTTCCGAAAGCTTGGTTAATAGAAAACCGTGTTTCAATGAACTAGTGACCGCAATCCCAAGAAAATATATTCATTCATATATATATATATATATATAGATTTGTTTGACCGCCTACACAGACCCAAATCGGTATACTCTACCGACTTTTCGATCCAGTGACGTTGTCAGACCCGGCTCCGGGTCTGACAACGTTTTTCAATGGAATCATAATCAGGGGGGTCAGGGGGTGTTAGATATGAATTTTGAGCCGGGTCCGAAAAGTCGGTGAAACATCATATTTTATACAGAAATACTTCGGGGAACGGCCAGTGCGAGGGCGCTTCCGGCGACCTCGTCTTGCTGTATGTAAACGGTATACTCGATCAACGTCTCCAATCCCTAAATCTGGCAACGCTGTGCCTTGTGTATAAACCCGAAATTCTCATTTGTCTACAACTTATACAAATCCGATATAGGAGACCGCCCTCCAGAAGATAGTTTATTCATTTCTTCCAAGATGACCGAAAATATGCTCTCGTCTCACAGATATTTCATTCTTCAAACGAGTATAGTTGAAAGTCATAAAAATGGGGTACAATAGCTCGTCGCTAGAAGAAAACTACCTGGAAAATTTTTCGCATAAAAATTTTATTATCATTCATTGGATCACAACTGACTTACGAATCATATTCATAAGAGTCATGGAAATTTCAATCACCCTTTATAAAGAGTTGTTACGGAAAATTTCCGATATTTTTCTGAATTTGACGTTTCCGAATTTTTTTTATGTTCACCGAAATGAAATGAATCAGGACAAAATTTTATTTGAGAAATGTACAAGAATATTGGATGGAGCACTGACGTGATGTCATGAGCATCAGCGTGCTTATTCTTAATGCTGATTATTATCTTACGAGATATCAAGTATTTAGGAACGGTTTCTATGAAATTTGACAATCTTCTTTGTTTAAACGCTATCCGAACATCTTCCTAGTTACAAGTTGATCTGGTGGATATGTTAGTATGTTAGGAAATGTTGAGGAAACGAAATTCCAAATGCATAATTAATGCAGAACTATCCGACGTTTTTGGCACAGATATTTGGACAATGGACAATCAATCGAGATTCGAAAGTTACAGGCATTTGAACAAACGATAGCTCGCTGTTCAACTAGGAACAAGCGCGTAAAAATTCCTGCCTAGCTTGTTTACTGAATTTAAGATTTAAAGGTGAATTGATTTTAGAAATTGAATGCTTTCCTCATTCGTCATCTTCAAATCTTAACTACACTTTTTTTCAGTAAATATTGATTCTTATCACTTTTTTTCCCACATAATTTAATCTGGTTTTAATATTGAAAACCAAATTTCTAATAATAATAATAGCTTTATTGTCCAACAGAAAATCCATTTACAGGACAAGTCACTATACAGGGATATAAATGTTACTATTAAGAATAACTGCTCCATAACCACCTACATACATATATTACACAAAATCAAAATTTTACTATGAATCGGACAGATGTTCAAGTGCAATTTTCATGAAAGTTTGTTGAGAGCACGAAAAAATATCACAACAGGTACAGCTACTATAATTATATAAGTTATTACACATTGAATTTTTTGGAACCTTACGCAGGATATTCTTTCTAGCTCTTTCATATTTAAAAACTGAAGCATTTCTCGAATTGAAACATGGTAGGTGGAAATTTAATTTGCTGAGAATTTCGGCAGAGTCCATTTTATTATTTAAGATTTTGTACAGAAACATAACTGATCCTAAAGTTATTCTTAGACTTAAACTTGGATAATTCAGTCGCTGATAAAGATAATTATTATCACATCCTCTAGGAGGATTGACTCCGTCAATCTTGAATATCAAATACTTCCGTGAATACGATAGAGCTAGAGTTGAAATTTTCAGAGTAAATTTGAGTTATAAATATCTCGGCTGAGTTCGTTATTCGGATAAATCGGTAGAATAGTTTCAAGTAACAAAATAAAATTTTCCAAATAAAAATTTTTAAGGTGCACTTTTATCAGGCGTATACACCAATACCGTTTTCGACTTTGACAAACCAATAGTTTCCGAGATATGATTTTCAAATTTTGAATGAATACGGGTGAAACTGAACTCTATTTATCCCTTGTTAATCATCTACCTACTCAGGGTCCAAGGGTCAGCGCTCTGGCCTGTAAAGCGGAGTTTTGAAATTCAATATATCCCAACATGCTGGTTACAAAAACCAACGGTATCACTATGAGATGTTAAACCATTTTTGTTTTTAATACAATTTCACATTTATGACAACTTTCTTGGTCTCGTTAGAGTGAGATATCCCCATGGGAAATGCAAATTTCAAACGGTTTGATGCGATCCTCCTGATAAATCCTTAAAGAATTACGAGGGTTATTGCATTTGGTTTCAGGATATTAATTAGATTTGGGTTTATTACTATTGCTTGGTTGTTCCAAGTAGAACAGCAAGCTATAGTACTACCAAAACAGATAAACTTTTCGACTATCGAGTCAAAAATATTTCCAATCGATTGGGTTTATGAAGATATAAATAAGGTCATTTAATTTTATCCCAATAAAACAATTTTTTCCGATACAACTTAGAAATAGGGCATCCCGAGTGCCTATAAAGCACTTCTGAAGAACTTAAATTATTTGAAACATTGAACATTAAAAAACTTTAACACCTGATGAATTTTCTTGAAGCCCGAATACTTCTAGTTATCCAGGTGAAAAAATGAGTAATTTGAAGAAGTTATCTCTCTGATGTTTTCTCTTCGTAAATGATATCTTAAAGATCTAGTTTCATATCGGCATTCGTCAAATTTTTTTACGAAATATCGGAAACAAACTGAAAAACAACAAATATTTCTCAATTACTGAAATTTTCAAACACATCATAGTGTGTTCCAAATATTGAGCTCAAAATTGTAAAAAATATTACTCATAATTTTTGTTTTTCAATAATGAAAAAAGTTTTATATTATTATTATGTCGTAAAATATTGAAAATTTTCCTTAACAAAATCCTTTAGAGATAGATTGAAATTTCTATAGTTTTTCAAATATGATTCATATGTCAGTTGTTATCGAAAAAAACTTTTTTATGCGGAAAATTTCTTACATACTGTCTGACGATGAGCAATTGTACCTGATTTTTATGAACTTCAATGATAATTCGGTTGAAAATTTGAATACCAGTAAAGATCAGTTATTTGATTATCGGTCCGATTCGAAGAATTAAATAAAGCAATCTTCTATATGACGGTTCTCTCTATTGGGATTGTATAAGTTGTAAGAAGCGATAGATTTTGGGAGAATTCAGTGGATACATTTCATGTGACCTTCTACTGAAAAAGTAAAGATCCTCGTCAGTTGCTTCTCAACATAAGATATGCAATTAGAGTTATTTGCGGTATAACTAACCGACGCGGTCAGTCCCAACGATCTGACAACACCGCAGGGACTGAAAAGGTTTGGAGAACATCCCGTCGGCGTATATGTGGGAATGAAAAGTCGGTTCAGGATAGCGGGCTTCAAAACGTGAATCAAGTATATCACTTTTTTTGAATGAAAAAAAAATGTTTCCCCTCTAAAGTTGCCTGAGGAGTTATATTTCCTTAAAGCAGATTTTCCACATATATACACGCAAAAACCATCTGGATCATACGGGTCTCAGGTAGCCTGTCGCATGTACCGGGACTGAACACGTCTGTTAGATAAATATATATACAGGGTGTTCGGCACATGGACCGTCAAATTTCTTTGGGGCGTTGGTAGGGTCATTTGCTACCTTTTCAGTCTTGGAACCTGGGTCCTTAGTATTACGGTTACGGTGGTATGATTTTTTTTATTAGGTTTTCCTAAATTACCCAAAATGTACCCTTCGAAGCCCCATATCTTTTTTTTGCGTGTGCTTTTACATGCATTTTTTTAATTGTATTAAGTCTACATGAGTGTGTGTTTAAAAAAACGTATTTATTGTTACAGATAACACCACAAAATTAACACGTGGGCCTTTTATTGAAAAAAAATTATGAAAGTATGAAAACATCTCCACTCCTATTGAAATTTAAAAAAAAGTTACAGCTATTACAAACTTAGTTTTATTTTGAAATTTTCTTTGGTTTATAACGTTGCTAACCATATGCTATTTACGTAAGTCAATAAAAAAATAATACTGCAAATAAGGTTTTAGTCAGAAGAGTGAAGAAAGTCGCACCTAAATAAAAGTACGGATTTCGACACAACACAGCGAGCAAGGAAATTTTACCTGCCCGTTTTAGACGTGTGTGAATTATTATTACTATTTCTGTCCTTAGGTTGGATTGGGTTAGTCGCCGCTGACTTGACCCTATCGTCATTCGAGATTTAACTGTCTCTGCTGTTGGAAGTGTCTGTGCCGCGTTGTTCAGTTTTTAAATTTGTATTTTTTGTTTTTGTTACTTTTTTATCGACTTTTTGCTACTGTTGTTTTAATTTTGGTTGTTGATATGCCTAATTTCACCAACGCTGAGTATGCTGATATGGTGATGGCGTATGGCAAGGCCGATGGTGTTGTTCGTGCAGCTCAAAGGATATATCAAGCCAAATTTTCTGATCGAAGATTACCCCACCACGAAACATTCTCGACGACTTATCGACGATTAAGAGAGACTGGAAACTCAAAGTGCAACGACACGAATGCTTGTAGTTGAATCTTCTTCAAAGGCTTGAAGTATTTGATCGTCAACTGCTACATGGTGTTGCCTCACATTGACCCGAGGCTCTTGAAATTGCACACTACAAGCATTTGAGTTTCCAGTCTCTCTTAATAGTCGATAAGTCGTCGAGAATGTTTCGTGGTGGGGTAATCTTCGATCAGGACATTTGGCTTGATATATCCTTTGAGCTGTACGAGCAACACCATCGGCCTTGCCATATGCCATCACCATATCAGCATACTCAGCGTTGATGAAATTAGGCAAACAACAGTAGCAAAAAGTCGATAAAAGTAACAAAAACAAAAAATACAAATTTAAAAACTGAACAACGCGGCACAGACACTTCCAACAGCAGAGACAGTTAAATCTCGAATGACGGTTGGGTCAAGTCAGCGGCGACTAACCTAATCCAACCTAAGGACAGAAATAGTAATAATAATTCACACGCGTATAAAACGGGCAGGTAAAATTTCCTTGCTCGCTGTGTTGTGTCGCATTTTAAAATAAAACTAAGTTTGTAACAGCTGTAACTTTTTTTAAATTTCAATAGGAGTGGAGATGATTTCATACTTTCATAATTTTTTTTTTTTTAATAAAAGGCCCACGTGTTAATTTTGTGGTGTAGACTTAATACAATAAAAAAATGCATGTAAAAGCATACGCAAAAAAAAGATATGGGGCTTCGAAGGGTACATTTTGGGTAATTTAGAAAAACCTAATAAAAAAATCATATCTCTGTAACCGTAATACTAAGGACCCAGGTTCCAAGACTGAAAAGGTAGCAAATGACCCTACCAACGCCCCAAAAAAATTTGACGGTCCATGTGCCGCACACCCTGTATATATTTTTTTAACATCTTCAATTCAAATATACGTCACAATGTGTATCACGGACATGTGGTTTCAACAAGACTTGTCATACAGCCAATGAGACGATCAATTTATTACAAACCAAATTTACTGATCGCATAATTTCACGAAAATCAGCTGTTAAATGGCCAGCCAAATCGTATGATTCAACACCACTGGATTATTTATTGTGAGGCTATCTTAAGGACAGAGTCTATACGGAGCCAATAGAATCGATTGCAGCCTTGAAACGTAAAATCTGTGATGTGATAGCCGAAATAGACCCAACATTTTGCCAAAAAGTGATTGAAAATTTCGATGAGAGAATTTACTTCTATCAGCGTACTCGATGTGGACATTTACCAGATATTTTTTTCATTCATAATTGCCGAAATTTCCTTTTTGTAATACAATTAAAATTTGAATCATTCTCATCAACATTTTTTATTTCATTTTGTTTTGAAAAACAACGTTCTTGTTGAAAGACCCTTTATTATTATTGTTTAATCTATTTCATTTAAGTTGTTATCAGGTCTCCTAATGAATTCTTCAACGCTTGTTATTTAGTATAGTAGGATATTGTTACTCCGGAGTAACACAAGTTTCTCAAGGGCATCCTGTCCCTTTGTGGATCTCCAAGAGACAATCGAATCGATTGCAGCCTTAACATTCAAAATCTGTGATGTGAAAAAGCCGAAAAAGTTCTTGTTGAAGGACCCTTTACAATCTATTTGAACATAATAACCTTAAATCTTGTAAAACAGTTTATTCGGATCCAGTTTGATCCAGAAATATGATTACATAGGTCGTTTTCAAACTAGTTAAATGGATATCTTCTCTCAGAGTTTGAGAAATACACAAATCATCAATGAACTGTCCAAAAACTCACCATGTATATCTACAGAAAGCCTCGAATCATCTGATTTCTCCACCCTACATAGTGGAAACTTGATTTTTCAAAGCTTCCACCAACGCTTTTTCCTCTGGGCAGTCAACACCCTTGTCAGGACATCAAAGTGAAAAATCCGAGACGTCAAATGCACCGGCCTGCGCCCGTGTTGATACAAAACGGTGGTGCAAAAGTCACGATACCAATCCAATAGGGTTCTTTTTTATTTTCTGCAGAACGAAAATGACGAAGTATTGAACCGAAACAAACGAGTGCTATTTCCATGAATTGATGAAATTCAGCCTATTGGATATTGAAATCGGTTCCTTCAAATGGGATGTTTACACAAAATTGTATAGCGTATTGCGCAGCTAAATTTTGTGTTTCTACGAAGTATTTTTGTGAGATAAACTGCTATATCTTCTTGCGATTAGATGCTTCAATTGTTAAATTTCAAAAGATATGAACAGTTAGATCATTCAACAACATGAACTCATATCAGGTATACCGGTATGAAATGAGCGTTTTTTTGTGAAAATAAAACACTAATTATTGATGGGAAAGTAAAAAAAAATTCATTCAAAGTATTGGCCATTGTTTTATACATATTTTGACCACCTTTCTGGCAATTTGTGGATACCACGCCAATAAAATTGTGCTGTTCAGCCAATGCGTGTCCCATTGATGAAAACAAATTGTAGTCGAAAGGAGCCAAGTCTGGTGAATACGGCAGGTGGGGTAGCAGCTCTCAGCCAAGTATATGGATGGTATCCTGGACTGGTTTTCTTTGTTTCTAGGTGCATTGTCATGGAGCAAAATTACCTTGCCGTGTCATCTGGTACATTCTGGTTGTTTCTCGTTCAATGCATGGTTCAAATTGATCATTTGTTGTCGATAGCGATCAGTATTAACGGTTTCACCCGGTTTTAGGAGCTCATGGTACACCACATCTTTCTGGCCCCACCAAACACACAGCAGTGTCTTCTTGCCGAATCGATCTGGTTTTGCAGTCGATGTTGATCATCGTCTCGCATTAATCCATGATTTTTTCCTTGTAGGATTCCTAAAATAAATAAATTTTCCATCACCAGTAACAATCCGATGCAAAACCGATTTTTTTTCGTGTCTTTCAAGCAAAATTTCACAATTGTTTTTTCGGTTTTATTTATTTTTATTTATTTATTTACAATTAGTACCACCAACCACCACATGCAAGTGTTGTTTCTGTGGAATCTAAGTTAATTCTACAGAGACATGGAAATCAAAAACTCAATCACTCCTGCACTATGTCATCAGGTAACTCCTCAATAAATTCTTGAACTTCTGGAAGCTCACTTCAAAGTCCTTGAATGGAGGTTTATTGTATTCCTGGATGCTGGCATACACTGGGGACCCCCTGGCGAGTTCAGTTCTTACCTTTTTTAGCAATAAATTGCTCCTATTCCTTGTATCATAGGTGTGAAAGCTGCCAACTTCCTTCAATAGAGCTTCAGTTTTTATCAGCTTCTTTTTTATTTTGTAGATGAGTTTGCACTGATTTGATATTCTAAGTAGATCAAACTTAAGAACTGGAACCAACTAGTAGAGTTCTGTAGTTGGAGTATCATAATTTATACCATAGAGGGTTTTTAGTACCTTATTCTGAACTCTCTGAATTCTGGCCCTGTTGAACTTTGACGTGTTTCCCCATATTACTGATAAGAAGCTCAATGTTGACTGTATATGAGCGAAGTACAGGATCTTCCTTGATTCATAGGGAAGAACATCAGTGAACCGTCTGAAGGCACCAGTTAATCCTGACAGTCTCCTCACCATGCCATCCACATGTCCATCCCAGCGCAGATCATCCGTGATGTTAAGTCCCAAGTACTTAACGTCAGTAACCTGACGTAAAGGAACGCCAGAGAGGTCTAAGTACTGTATGTACCCTGTGGCACGCCGCTTTTCACCGTCATGTGCTTACTTTTAAATCCTTCGTAGACGACATATTGACGTCGGTTTGTCAAGAAGAAACGAAACATCCCGAGAGCTGGTCCTTGGATACCCATCTTTTTCAACTTTTTTGATAAAACTTTTATATTAATGGTATCAAATGCTTTATTAAGGTCAACAAAGACACCAATCACGTCCTCTCCCTCATCTAATCTTTCTGTGATGTACTCCACCAGGTCAACAGCTGCACCCTCTGTTGAGCTATTATTTTGAAATCCATATTGAGATCCTGAAAACTTGAAGAACTTGAACAACCTGATCTTAATTATTGTTTCCAGTATTTTTGAGAAAACTGATGTTATGGATATTTGTCGATAGTTGCCTGGTTCTAGTTTGTTACCCTTTTTATGCATTACTTTAACTCTACATATTTTACACCTCTCAGGGAAGGTACCATTTTTAATACATTTATTTAACAAATATATACCAGTGGTGATTTTATAATGTCATATATTTTGAGAACATCTTGTATGGTGACATTATCTGGGCCTGGTGAGCATTTTTTTTATAGATGATATAATCCTTTTTACTTCGTGTTCACTTGTTGGATGGAGCAGAATGGTTTTGTCATTTGTTACTTCAGGAATAGGAATCCTCGGTTTTTTTATATCTTTTTGAAGTTTTTTTGCTATATTTACGAAGTAATCATTGAATACATTAGCTATTGTTTTTTTTGTTGAATAGGTTTTATTATTATGCTTTAGGATGATAGATTTCTTTTTGATTTTATTTGGTAAAATGTCTTTTATTATCGTCCATAATTTTTTTGTGTTATTTTCCGTGTTTTTAAGTTTATTTATGTAATAACGTGCTTTGGATTCCTTTAAAGCTTTGTTTGTGTGAAGTTTCAGCTTCCTGAACGCTTGTAAACAACAATTAGAGTTAGGATGTCTCAAGGCTCTCTTGTATAGTTTATCTCTTCTTTCAATTAGAGATTTCAAGTGTTGATTGAACCAGTGATTATTATTCTTTAGTATAATTTTCTTTCTCCTTGTAGAGTTGGTTTTTGCAGAACTCACAATGTCTATTAACAGGTCTAATGATTTTAATCTGGTTCTAGCCAATTCTGTGCTAATGATATGTTGGAATTTTTTATAATTGGTGGTAAAAGAATACTTGATGGTTTTTCTGCGAGGTGAATTTGTCTCTTTCTCTACACCAACAGAAGTCTATGATCTGATATGGGAATATCGGTTGTAGTTACTTTACAGTTCATTGGTATGGGTGCAAGTATGTGATCGACAAGAGTTCCTTCATTGATATTGATGTTCTAGTTATTTCCTTATTTTTTATTTCAAAGTCGTTACATGAAATGCAGTCTATATATTTTTATATTTTAATTTTTAGTTATTACTTAGTTTATCTATGTTGATATCACCAATTATTATAGTGTTTTGATATTTTTCAAGAATTGAGTTGACATATGGAATGAATGTATTTATGTTATTTTTTTTCCATGTCTTTCATTGAATTCATGTGGCACCCATTTTCCACACTTCTGGACCTTTCCCATAGCTTTCGAACGGTCAAAAATTGTTTGTTGTACAAAATTTAACATTTCTGCCATTTGCTTTTGATTCAAAGTGTCATCTCCATCCAATATCGTTTGCAATTCGGCGTCTTCAAACTTTTTTGGTAGATTTTTGAGTCGCTTGTCTGTAAATTCATCTCATATCACGTGAAAGATCTTATTATTGAAAATCAACATGGCTTTGTGAAAGGACGAAACCTGGATACCAATTTGCTGACATTCTTGGATCACCTCCACGAGGGGATTGAATGTCGATACCAGATAGACGCCATCTATACCGATTTAAAAAAAGCGTTCGATAAAATAAATCATTCAATACTTCTCAGACGACTTGCCGAGGTGGGTATCTGTGGAGTTTTGTTAAGATGGATTAAATCATATATTTTGAACAGATCACAGTTTGTTTGCGTCAATGGGAGAAGGTCGAGCAATGTGTCAAATCCGTCTGGTGTTCCTCAGGGTTCCCACTTGGGTCCGCTGCTCTTCATTGTTTATTTGAATGACATTTCCTCCTGTTTCCACCATGCTGAGTTTCTCATTTACACTGATGATCTCAAGATATATTTGCGGATAAAGACAATCCAGGACTGTATTCTGTTGCAGGAGGATGTAAATAGGTTTTCCGAATATTGCAAGAATAATTTTCTCTTCGTTAATTTGGATAAATGCCTGCAGATCACCTTCACTCGGAACATAAAGACAATCAGTTTTCATTATTCAATTGAACAGTTTCACCTTCGACGGGTTTCCTCTGTGCGCGATTTGGGGGTTATTCTAGACTCAAAACTGAATTTTAACGAGCATATCGACAGTATCCTTTCGTCGTCAAATAAGATGCTCGGATTTGCTCTTCGACATTGTAAATTATTCAAAAGAAATAAGACCATACTGGCGATATACTACTCATTTGTATTTCCAAAATTAAATTTTGCATCACCGATTTGGAACCCTCAATATAAGTGTGTCACGTGAAGCGGTTGGAGAGTGTGCAACATAAATTACTAAGATTTTTGGCTTTCCAAAACAATTTTCAAATTTTAAATCATGATTATTCCGAGGCTCAATTGAAATACAATTTGATTACAATTTGATTTGATGGATAGTGATCTGTTTTCGTTTTATTCCACCAACGTCAGGAATCCCAGCATGAAACAGTTTTCATTTTCGGAGGTTGCAGAGTTCGATATCTGTAAAATAATTCAAAAATAAAGTCTAAAGCGATGGGTCATGACGGTGTCAATATAGCTACAATTCAGCTCTGTTCTCCTTTTATTCTGCCGTATGTGACGCATGTGGTGAATTGCTGCCTGAGAAATTCTGTTTTTCCTTCTGCTTGGAAAAAGGCATTAGTGATTCCGCTTCCCAAAGCCTCTCATTCAGTAGCTTTGAATGATTTGCGACCGATAAGTATACTCCCAGCTCTATCCAAGATTATAGAGCAAGTTATTCAGAAACAATTGAGAGAACATTTAGAAAAATATAAAATCATTCCCACCACACAATCTGGCTTTAGACCGGGACACAGTTGTTGTACTGCCCTGCTCAATATTACTGACGAAATATTCAAGTCTATCGATCAGGAAATCTCACTATTTTGACCTTGCTAGATTTCTCGAAGGCTTTTGATTCAATAAATCATCAGCTTCTTGTTGCTATTCTCCATTTTGTTGGACTTTCTCAGGGGGCAATTGGTCTGCTTGCTGATTACATTGGGTTGCGATCACAGGCAGTTGTGGTTGATGAAAGATCATCTTCGTTTTTGAATTTGACCTGTGGGGTCCCTCAGGGGTCAATCCTTGGTCCACTCCTGTTTTTGATATATATCTCAGGCTTCGTCGATGTTTGCATATCGGCAAGTTCTTATTTTTACGCAGATGATGGACAACTCAGGTTGTCGTTTAAACCCGGAGAATCTCCGCAGGCTGTTGCAGCGCTCAATTATGATCTTAGTAATATATTTGATATGGCAAGGAAGCATTGTTTACATTTGAATACGAGCAAATCTTTATGCCAACTCTTTGGGAAAGAAGGTGATAGGGGGTCGATTTTTGGAGGTTTATGGCCACAGTGTCGTTTTGAATGGTGAGATAATTAGTTTTATGGATACTGCCAAGAATTTGGCATTGACGATGGATTCTAACATGCGGTTCACACAGCACATTTCGAACTGCCTGAGTAGGGCGTACCTGAATTTGAGGCTGTTATACCCATTTAGAGGTTATTTGAACAAATCAGTCAAGATTGTGCTTTGTGAATCTTTGGTACTCTCGCACATGAATTACTGCGATGTTATCTACAACCCTTGCTTGACTGTCTTCGATGTAAACAGAGTCCAGGTATTACAGAACTCTTGCCTTCGTTTTATTCACGGTATCAGGAAATACGAGTCCATAACATACACTCTTAAAAGCACTGGGTGGCTCAATATGGAGCATAGAAGAAAATTTCATTCCCTGGTTTTATTTTTCAAAATCATTAAGCACAAATCACCATCATATCTTTTCGATAGGATTATTTTTAGATCTAGTGTTCATTCCGTTGATGTTCGTTCGCGGGGCGCCATTTCTGTTCCAAGACATAGTACTACAATGTTCACGAGATCTTTTTCTTATCAGGTACCAAACCTCATGAATGAGTTGAAATGTGAATACAAAAATTTTAGCCTTGATAAGTTCAAATTGCATATTTTGAATAATTTCCGTAATGACCCATTATATAACTAGGCTAGTGTCTCTTCAGGAACAACTCAGACTTGGCTGGTTTATATGGTCACTTTTGTCTGGGGAGCTGTCTGGGGTGGGTGGTCTCGGGGCTCGGCATTTTTCATTTCTTCTTTTCGTGTGGCATTTACATTGTTTGCATTTTTCTTCGTCTTGATTTTGCGCTCATGTTTGCTTGTGTTGTGTTTTTTTCTTCATTTGTTTCTAAATCATATTCAGGTTAGATGGAAGAATAGACGCATAGTTAATTTAACTTATTTACACTCTAAACTTTAAATTGTATTAGACTGTGCGAGCTAAATCTCGCCCTTTACATGTATCATTGTTTAAGTTGTAATTACGTTTTGATAAATAAAGACCTTTATTATTATTATTATTATTAGTTTGGAGAATCGTAGGAAAATAAACGACATGTGTCTGCTACATAAAATTTTGAATAATATTTTCTCGGTTCCATCTATTCTTGGCTCAATTGGGTTGAGGGTCCCTGAGAGAAGGCTCAGATCAAGGGAAATGTTTGCCGTGCCTTTTCGCAGATTAAATGTCACGCAGAATTCGCCTCTATGTAGATTGTTGACCGGTTTCAACACCGAGTCCTTCGACGTCGATGTTTTCAATGTGTCTTTTGTGTCTATTTCTTAGTTCTTTTTCTTGGTTCTATTTCTTAGTTGCATTTTTTTATTATATTCTTTAGTTAGATATGTTTATACATGTGTATATGTGTGTGTATTTAGTTTTTAAGCAGAACATTTATTAGAATGTAGATATTTATCGTATGAATTTGAATTAATTTTGTTGTTGAACTTTGTTCTCTTTTTATTGTATGGGTATAAATTGAAATGTTTTTTGTTTGATGTGCTATGCATTGTATGAATACCTCTTTTTGACTTGTGAGTACACTTGGTGGGTTGAAATACCCGTTAGTATTCTCTTTGGTAAATAAATAAAAATATATAAATAAATATTCTTTAAAAGACGAATAATTTTATTGGCGTGGTATCCACAAATTGCCAGAAAGGTGGTCAAAATGTGAGAAAACAATGGCCAATACTTGGAATGAAATGTTTTTTACTTTCCCATTAATAATTACTGTTTTATATTCACAAAAAAACGCTCATTTCATACCAGTATGCCTGATATAAGTCGCTAAGCTCCTCGTCTAGTAATTATCACAGTCGTTCGGGAATATTAAGCTTTTCCCACATATTATAGAATATACTATTTCCTACCTAACACGTTCGCTCGACTCCATTTCGCGTCGTTCGGCTAACCGCAGTTTCTTGAGGAAAAATATATCTTTCCACGCTTATTAGTAATATAATCGTTTACAAAATACACAGCTGTAATGTTAAAATTAAACAGTAGTGACAAATTTCAAACGCATATTTCAATCTTCGAACCACATTCAAATAATCAAACCGTCCCTCAATACCGCAATTGGATTTTTTTAATCTCTGCAAGCTAGATCCTCCGCGACCAATCGTCGCGATTAAAAATATCAAAGCGTGTCCAGATAAATCCGTAAATATTGACTGGGAATCATTGTTAAAAACCGATGACACGCGGTGCCGCTCGCGCGCCAGCACCTCTTTGTCGCATCCCTTCATTTCACACCCCTTTAATTCATTCGCGTATATTTATTTTATATGGTCGAATTGGACACGGGTCGGAAATTATGAACGGTTCCGCAACTGTTACACGCCGATTCGTTTTTATTTATCGCCTCGTAGCGAATCTCAGATCGTTTTTGGCACGCAGTGCCATCTTTTTTGTCATTTTAATTTTTTATCAAAGGGATATAAATCGGGCGTTCCGAATGGCCGTAATTGGTTTGGGAGGCGATAAATTTAATGGAGCTGCGTGGCGGTATGAGGCAGTTTGAGAGTTGTAGGTATTTTAGTTTAGGATTATTGTTTGGAAAATATCCACCATCTCTTTTTGTTCTTGATATCAACGTTTCGACAGACATCTTATACCGTTTTCAACGGAACGGGGGGAATTTAAAAAAGAATTTCCATAATTTTATGTCAGAGTGTATTTCAATACGTTGAAATGCCCCAATGGGCGATCTTAACAGAGTTTTGAGTATATACGTACGTCTTTATATGTTTTCATTGGTTTGGGATTACAATCAGGCGATTCCATAAGTCTGAAGATACTCAAAGGGTATAATCGTTTATTTAATTGGTTATAATTTTAATAACTTACGATTACATCGTATTCGTGTGATGATTCAACACTATACTACATCGTCCAATGAAATCGCTCAATACTTGAAAACGGACCAATAGAAACAAACTGTATCTGAAAACACTCAACCTCGCAGTGTTTTCACTTTTAGAAATTTGTTTTTATCAAATGCCTAATTTGCATAGGAATATTAATACGTCCGGATAGCTTTGGCCGTTGGTGGAAGTAGCGGTCGTCATGGTTACGATAAACAAGCAGTTGTTAGCGATAACTTCAACAGCACATTTGGCAGTTCTGTCAGTTTATTTTCGTATTTTACCATAAAGTAGATAAAAATGAAACGTTTTGGGAATTGTAATATTACTTCAATTGAGGAAAGTGTGAAGAAAAGTGTGCCGCTTAATACAGTGAAGTCAAGATCCTACATTTAGAAACAATTCTGTGCTGCCCGGGAATACCTTGTAAATGAAAAAACAAGTTTGTCAGAGCTCAATAATATTATGCTAGACTGGGCTTTCAATCAGGAAAGTGTCGTAAAAAACTTGTGGAATAATATTGCCAAACAGCTGCAGGAAAAATTCTATTACGAATGGGGCATTAGCTTCGATCCATACACAGACGTGGCTTTTAAAACGGCGAGGGATTCACGAAATGCCAAGAGGCGTATTTTACAAGTGCGCCCTGAGAAAAGAAAAATTAGTGCCAAGGCATTGTCTTTGGAGCAACACAAAAAGATGGTCAACTTATGTAAAGAAGATAATCCAGACGGTTTGAACAGAAAATTTTATTTTATTGCTGCATTGGAGCTTGCTTGGCGCGGAGGAGAGGGTTCATCATGCCTAATTTCGCATTTCCAATTCGAAATTGAAAACGATGGTAATCCCACGGGCCGAATTGCCTACAATCCGATATTTTCTAAAACAAGACAAGGTGGTGCCCAAAATGTACGGAAACGAAATGACTGACTCCCAATATTGAAGAAGATATTTGCCCGGTGAGGTTATATAAGCTACTTGTATCCAAAAGAACTGCAAACATAATCACTGAAAGACTATTCCTTATTCCACATAAGAATTGGAAATATGGTTCATGGTTCAAAAACTCCACAGTCGGTCCCAATACGATAGCTAAATGGACAAAAGAATCGGCAGAACTCATTTGCATCAACACAACCAAGTCGAAGATAACCAACCACTCGCATCGAGCTACTGCTGTCAGCCAATTAGCCAAAGCAGGGATTGGTGAGGAACAGCAGTGAAACCGTATCTCCAACTGGACCAACAACATCACAAAAAAATAATCACAGCCATAAGGAATGAAAAAAATGTCCTTCAAGAAACAACATCAGTATCTACTTCATCATCCGAAAATAATGATCGTAATGTGTATAATAATTGTACTATCAATAATTATTATTTTGAGAATAAAGATGTATAATTTGTTGTTATGCTTCTATCTAATTATTTTTGATTAAAAACTATTTTTATTTCGTTTGATTTATATTGTTGAATGATCTTTCCAAATGCCACACGAGATTCGAATTTTTCTTGAGTGTGCTAGGTTCGTAGTACGAGTACTTCCTTGTTTACAAGCACACGATGTTAATTTGTATTTGACCGACTCAACTCAATAAAGGAAAGAACTGTATTTCTCTTATTCCGTTATTTTTTAGCACGGTGCAGCAGCATCCTTATAAGACTAATTCAGATCCAGTACGTGATCATTTTTTATGCGAAAGTCTTTTGCCCTGTTGAAGAGTAACTATGGTGAGAAAAAATAATTCTGCAAATGTTATTTTTGCTGAATATTTTAACTTTTTCCAGATTAAACTTTTCTTAATATTTATGATTATTATGGTTTCATTTACTTCCGGATATAAAACGTACAGCCGTTATGCAAGACCAACGGTCCCAAATAAACATCCTGATCAATATTATCAAGTAAGTACACTCACAAAACAAGATTAAGTAACATCTGATTCATTTGAACACTTAGACTATATAAGATGTGAAATGTCGATTTGTTTTGACTCCCTCATTGAAAGTCTCTTGTGAAACCTCACCCGGCAACACCGCATAAAATCTTTTTCCATTTACTCGGATCACATTATCTTCAGGGTCAAAATGATCAGAACAAATGTAAATTGCTTTCTTTAGGCAAATACTTGTCCATCCCAACATCGAAGCCCAAATTCTTTTTTTTTTTTTCCATCTGAGAACCTTAATTCAAGAAAACCTCATTTCATCTTATAATAATCTCATTGAAAACTTCCTTATTTCAACTTTGTACGCTACTGAACATGTAAATAAATGAATACTTCGGTTCTTACAATACACTTATCGATAGAACGATAAATTAGGATTAAAATTCCTGTCTTTACTATAACTTTCACACTTGCGAACCATTTTTAGTGCGATGAAAAGTAATAAACGATACAAAATATGAACGTAATACTTCTTCAATTTGCGTATTTATTTTCAATACAGAAGTGGCAACGTGTGTCTTCTAGAACATGTGACCTTCAAATTGTCAAGCAGAGAATGGAGCAGCGTTATCTTGACTTTCACTTGAATTTCTTTCCATCTGTGGTCTCTAACTTAAAATCGCAAAATCAACTGAAATGTTTCTTTTACTTCTTGCTAATATATCCGATAAGACAGTTTCAATTCAAAATATAAAATTATATACAATGTTTTGAATGCGAATTTGAAAAAAAGTTTTTATTTACAATTATAGGGAATAAATTTCAGATGCCACACTTTTCAATGTAAATAAAAGGGTCTATTCTTATACAGGGTGTCTACTATAATCGGTGCCAAATTTCAGTAGGTGATAGTACAAATTATTTGCAACAAAAAATGTCCTAAACACTTTTTCGAAAAGTTGATAGTTATCGAGTTATCTAACACTTCTTGGTTTTTCGAAATTTTTGCGTTCCCCTTTAAAAACAAGAATATCTCTGTTATTCTAACAGCTACATCAAATCTGAGCATATCATCAGAAAGGGCAGTAAACACGTTATAAAATAGGTACTTACTAATGTTAAAAAATGTTTTATACCGGGTGTTGTAAAAGGGTAAATGTAACAATTGAAAAGAGTGCAAACTTAGTGGTATTTTCTTGTAAGCTGCACCATTGAAAATTGGTGAATAAGTAGCGGTTTTTTTTTCGAAGAAAAACTAGTATATGTAATAGACTTTTAAACGGTATATCAAGTTAACTTTTGTTTTTCCAACCATATTATTGTCAGAAAAACATAAAATTCCGAAACGCAAATTTTATAACAATTCATTTCAAAGCATTTTAGGTTCAAAACAGTCATAAATATTATTAATAGTAACATAAAAACATTAAATAAACTTTGAATGAAACTGAATGAATTAAAAACTATAAAACTGTTTAAATCGCCTACCCCTTTGCTCAATGCATTTTATACATCTATTTCGCACAGAATACACAACCTTTCGAAGTTCATTACGTTTTCGACGAATTCTATCTCAACATTCCTGAATTCTGTTGATTAGTTCTTCTCGATCATTAATTTTTATACACATTTTTCTTTCAAAGTGCCCCAAACATAAAAGTCTAATGGGGTGAGATCGGGGCTTCTAGGTGGCCATCTCAAGGGACCATATCTTCCAATCCATTTTTCCCCAACGCATTGATTCATCCAGTCCTCACAATTTGACTATTATGGACAGGGCATCCGTCCAGTTGAAAATAAAGTTCATATCTATCCGCTATGGAAATATCTTCAAGAATGTCAACTACGTTATTATTTAGTAAATTTGTTAATTCATTGGATTTAAGGCAATCGGGAAGTACTATCGTCCCGAATAGCCGCCCTCTCATGAATCCCAACCAAACATTGACTCTTAATTCATGCTGATAATGAGATATAACAATCGCATGTGGATTTTCCTTTTCCCATATATGGGAATTCCGTAAATTTATTATTCCGCTTTTAGTGAATGTTGCCTCATCTGTCCATAATATTTGATCACATCCCCACTATTCCAACTTATTTAGGTACCACCTATAGAATTCTAATCTGACCTCACCATCCACAGGTAACAAATTCTGGACTTTAGTTAAAGGATACGGGTGTAAATTATTTTGTTTCAAAACTCTGTGTACTGTGGAATGGTGAAGGCCTAATGTGGCACCTACACTCCGAGTGGGATCTTCTCTAATAGCGCAGTATTGCTGGTGCTAGCCTCCAGTGTTGAGCATTTCGACCATCTTCTTTATTTCGTAAACCTCGATCCAGTTTCACCAGAGCGCCTAAAAACTTCTACAAATGCCTTTCTTGCTTGGTTGTTGTCTATTGGGAAACGTAACGCGTACTCCCGCACTGCTGCTCGCGAATTTCCGTTAGTGAACCTGTAAATAAACAGCATATCCCGATATACAATACTTGAGAGAACAGTCATATTCTTTTTTGTAGATGCGTATAAGTCGAATTAATTCGTTTTTCTTAAGTTTACTTAATAACAAATTTTGTCAAATTTAAGTTAATTTGCATATCTTCGAACCCATGCAAATGTCAAGTTTGCTTAGCTCAAGATTAAATTCTGCCATATTGTTCATTTTCATTCGTGGTATTAATTTCCGGCGGCCCTGTGGGGCCGCCAGATACGCACCAACACACCCTCCAACCCGCCTCCTCCTCAAACCTTTGTTTACTTTAGCTGTTTTTATGTTACTATTAATAATATTTATTACTGTTTCGAACCTAAAATGCTTTGAAATGGATTATCATAAAATTTGCGTTTCTGATTTTTATGTTTTTCTGACTTGAAATCGTAATATTGTTGGAAAAACAAAAAGTTAAGTGAAAAGTTGATATACCGTTTAAAAGTCTATTACATGTACTAGTTTTTCCTAGAAAAAACAACTACTTATTCACCAATT
>JARTUT010001425.1:0-67298 GCA_030674115.1 Micraspis discolor | reverse complement strand
ACCCAATACCATAAATTAATGAATTTCTCTTTTGAATATTTTGGTTTCTTGCATCCTCATTTCTTTTAATTTTCACTCTTCAAAACTCATCGACATCGTACTTTTCGTAACTCATTACGAACTAGTTTTGCAACTCGTGATGAAAAGTGAAATTTGTCATTGATGGTGAAAAATACCGAATAATTGTAGAACCAACTATGTACTTCTTTGCCTGAAAGCCATTAAGATTTATTCACTATATATTATGAGGATCAATAAATTCATTATTTAGGTAACTTTCAACGCTTGAATCGAAAAAATATTCAAAAATTTCAAGTACCTACACAAAAGACATAATTTTGAATTTTTATTACAATATATTTTTACCAACATTATTCATAATGAAAAGTGTTGGCTACCTCAAGAGGCGACTCATTTGTTCCGTACACGACGAGGAAATGTAAGAGCGGCTCATTTTTATACAATGTACAACCTCACTTCAAATGTCCCACTTCGCCTCGATGAGGACCAGGAAGCGATGGAGCTATGCGAGTCACGCGATAAATACAAAGAGGAAGAGGGGAAAAGTCGTGATCTTGGTCACCGGTACAAAAACGATAGAGGTAAATGAGGGCTGAGAGGATGTACTGATTCGTAATAGACAGTACACAGATGTCGTAAATTATGGAGTTACGGAGGGTTTTGTGAAGCTGTGGCGTCTTTGTGACTTTGGTTCCTCTTACCGAATATGATGGGATTTTATAAAAATTCTTTGAACTCAACAGAACAACGATGATTGTATGAAAATATTGATTTTCAGAGAAGGAATAAAACGCTAAGCTCTCGATTTCTACTTTTTTGTACCTGTATCTCATGACGGTATAGTGTTAATTATCCGATTAAAAAATATTGATTATTATTAGGTATTCTGTTCGTCATAGATAAAGAAAAATAAGAAGACATGAAAAGTCGATTCGACGAAAAATTGAACGATATTAATAAGCAATAATTCAATCAAATACATATATGTACATTCAAAGACATAATTTTATAAAAAATATCCACTTTTACGAGGACAAAAAATAACAGCTCAAAGCAGCACGCTCTTATCCTAGGTAGCCACCCAGAATAAGTTCCCGAAACTCAGTAATATCATACACAGACTTACCTCCTAAATAGTTTTTGAGAGTTCTCTTGAATTTTTTCATAGGTAAGGTGGTGAGCGAGAGAGGGAGGATGTTATATATTGCAATCCCGCCACAGAGTTTTGAGTCTCACAAAAAGAATTTTTCCGAAATCACTAGTAATTGCATACATTTTTGTACGGAGTTGGGTGCTAGTGCGGACCTGTGCTTCGCCGTTGAAATTGTGAAATCGAATATCTTCTTAGCGCGTCTTCGTGTATCGAAAATCTTAAGATAACGACCTATTCCCATTTATTTGTTAGGCGTCTTCTGGTCGAACCAATTAAACGGATATGTTCGAGATGACGTTTCCTAATATTTATTAGACGACCAAGTGTGACTCGGATGTGTTATGTTAAAAGGTGAACATGTGCATCTCAAGAGTTGAGAGAAATAAGAGTTATGACGAAGTACCCTGAATGTAGTGGTGGGAACTATGTTAAACCTCATTCGTTCAAAGTCAAAGAATAGACAGTTGGGGGCGTAATTCTAAAATGACGAAAGGGACTCGAGATCAAATGGTTTTATTGAAGGGACATTCGAACTCGAAACGCCGATTCGAACTCTAGACGCCAACTCTATCTCTAGACTCTAAAGACGATTAGGACAAAAGTGTTGACTCTAAACACAAATAAAACAAAAGTGTTAACGGTAGACGTTTCGCGAGTTTGAGGACTATTAGGCAAAGTAAGAACTGAACGATCGTTTTAGAAATTTAACGAAAACTCAGTATCGGCCTTTTGTATTTGTATATAAGACGATAATTTTATTTATTCTTCTGGTGTAAATAAACTTGTAAATAATAATAATAATAATAATAATAATTTATTTATCCCGTAGACAAAATACATTTGTATGGAACATGTCAAAAAAAAATAGAATGCAATAGTATTGAAACAATCAAATAAAAATTGAAAACTCTACAAAAGATATGCAATACAATGACGCAAAAGAATATGCACTCTACTCAATGATAGCCTGAAAATATTAATTCAAGTTGTAAAAGCACTTCTCAACCAGCAAAGCTTTGATCTCTCTCTTGAACTTACTGTACTCCAAGACCTTCAATCTATCAGGTAGATGGTTAAAAATTTTTATGCCACTATACAAAGGTGACGTTTGAAATTTAGTGAAATTTAGACTACCTATAGATAGGCAACTCTGGCATGAATTTTGGTCCCGATTTCGAGAGCTCAACTTACGCGCCATCTTTAGTTACTCCCTAGTTGATTACAGATTCCATTCGCACAACGTTCCGTCTCGCCCTCTAGTGCATTTTATATGAGTTATCATAGGATTCCACGCAAGCGCAGGTTGAATCCCATATTTTTATTGGATTTTAAAACAAATACATTTGAAATGACCATTATTTTAATCTGCTGAAGACTGTCACAACTTCAATAAAAAAATATCATTTGATCAGAAAATTGTGACAATCTGCAGCAGATTAAAAGAATTATGGTCATTTCAAATATATCTGCCTTTCAAATCGGAGAACATACTAATCTTCAGAGCATAAAAGGAAATAAACAAAAAATAAACTTTGGAAATATATATACAGGGTGAGTCTTTGACCACTGCGTTAATTTTAACCATAGATTCTTGACGTCAAAAGAAACATTTTCTTCCTATAACATTTTTCCAAATTTGGCCCCGTTCAAAAGATATAGGTTGTTGAAATTTCATAAAAAAATTACATTTTCACCTGTAATATTCAAACAACAATATCAATTGAAATGATCCTGTGTAGAAGGTTTTTGATAACACTTGTGCATATTTTGGCATCAATAGATTTATTCCATTTCTTGTAGGTTTCTCACTACTACTCTACAGATTGGTTGAATTGCATGAAAAACAAATATCGCTTGAACTAAAGGTCCGTATCTCGTATTTCCTGGAATCATTAGTCTTTTTTGCATATAAAATCATTCCTCATCTTTTCTCCTGAATTGCACCATTCTTGAGATATTTAAAGTTGAAAGGAATTGAATCGATATAATTTTGTCCAAATTTTCTGATTTCCCCAAATCCAACTCTGTGCTGAAATAATTCAATAATCAGATTTGTTGAATGTTGTCATATTTTATGTCTTTATTAAATATTTCGACAAAAGATTGGGGAAATCTCTCCAGTCTATGGTTCCACCACTAAACACTATAGATGAAATTAACCACTGAACAATTTTTGTCTTACATTCACCACAAAATCTAAATTGCCATTTGCTGTATTCATTGTTAATGATGTCTAGCACCTTGTTTAATATTTAATCCAGAATAATATTCCATAATAAATAGTGAAACAGTTTTCCATCACTCTTCGGTATATTTTGACCGTTGAAATAGGTAAAGTATTTTTTGTCAGGCCCTGTTAAATTGAAGACTTGTCTTTATGAAGAGCTGATTTTTATAGCTTCAGACTTTCAGGGTTCATCAAATTATATCTATTCTAACATAGAAATGCTGCAAATTGAGCTCATATGAGTTTTAAAAACTTCGAACCCAGTCTCCTAGATTTGTTTTATACCTTTATTATCTTTATTTCATACACCGATTCAACTTTGTTCACAAACTTAGGAGATAATAGAATTTGACTTAGTTTTAATATTTTTGAATGTTTGTTATGATGGATGGTTAATTAAAATTCAATCAATATTGAAACTGGAAGCTATAAACTCATAAACAAGAAAGATTAGAATAGAATGCATTTTCTGACCATAATCATTTCATACTGAATTGAATAATTTAAAACTATCGATATTATCCTTCCACTATTTTCCACATTTTTCTGAAAGAAAGCTACAAATAACTGTTGACAGTTTCAAACAGAATCAAAACAACAAGGAACCACAGAACACTTTTTTATTTAGAACTACCCACCACAGAGACGTTATAATATTTTAATGTGATAATAATTCACTCTAATTATTCCGAGGAATATTATAACTAAAGATCAATAGTTACAGATATTATCTTTCATTTCAAAAAACATTGCAAATATTAATTTTTTCGCTCCTGGGGTTCGATAATAAATTAATATTCTATGGTAAGGTGTTAAAATTTGACATAATCTATGAATAACCATTATTCAATATTTATGTTAGGTATTGTTTACGTAATTAAAACAGATACTCTGATTATAGAAATCAGTAATCAGTAATTATAGTCTAAACAGAATAGATTCATATTAATGATTTAACAAAAAAATTTTTATTGAAGAACACCTAGTTGATTTTTCAAAATCAAATTTAGGTATTTCTTCAAGAAAGTATAATTGCTCACCTAAATCTGGAAATACTTGTTATCTATCCAGGTTAATTGTTATTGGGATTCAGTACAGAAAATAATCATCAAGCAAAGTAACATCACTTTAAAATGATTATTTGTAGTGACATCATTCATTGTTGTTGAAGGTTTCGAAAAAGATTTTCATACTTTTAACAGTATATCAAGAGACCTCATAGACCTGTTCACTGGTCTCTGTCAAGGAGAAGAAACTTAAATAATATCAGTGTTTGGAAAATCATAGATGATTTTTTCTGGCTTTGAGTGAAAAAAAAAGCACAGTGACAACCTCTTGCCTTGGAAGTTTTCATAGAAATGATGATTTTCATGATTTGGAAATTTTAAGAAGAAAATTACAAATGTATTATGATAACACCCAATAATTCTGAGGTTTTTTTGGAATTTATCACTAGGAAGGCATGGTTTATAATCTCAAACTAGAAAGAAATTATAGTAGAACAACAAAAATCTATGTTTATGGTGTTGAATTCTTTATACCAGAAAATTAGTATTTTGTATCTTCCTTCTGGATATGGACCTCATCGGATGAAACAAATCATTTTTTAGAGGAAAAATAATGTTTTTAAACAATTCAGATTCATTAGTGGATGCTGTGGAAAGTATTTTTCATTCAAACTATACTGGACTGCAGAGGGGTATTTGCCCAATGTGAAAACTTAAAATGCTTATAACTTTTCAACGCAGCTGAATATAGAAAAACCGTAATGGAAAAAGTGTTTCTTTTGATCTCAAGAACCTATGGTTAAAATTAACGCAGTGGTCAAAGACTCACCCTGTATACAATGCAGTAAATAATCAATTTACAGAAATTTCAATATCGAGGGAAAGAATAAACGAACCAACAATAATTATGCAAGAATTACTCATCAAATTATGAAAAATACATTTAAAGAATAAATTAGAATATTAGTGACCAATATATCAATTTAAGAATGAAATGCATTAGATTTATACTTTTATGACAGAAACAATTTCTTAAAGTCTATTTTCTTTTTCTTTTAGATACTTTTTCGGATGTCATCTTCATTCATAAGATCTTATTGTTTTCTTTCCCGATGAAATTTTATTAATAGTTCTGTCATAAAGGTACAGAATTAATTTCATGGCAAAATCAATAAACTTATTAACTGAAATTCAATGAATTTGGCGTTTCAACGGTAAATCTCACATATCCTTTGAAGTATTCTAGGAATCTTCTGATAAACGATTTTTATGAAACATACTATTAGTGGAATACCCAAAACTATAATCAATGACCATGAGCAGTTCACTTATATATAAATACCTTGTTGCCTCAAAGTTTCTTCAGGAGTTCTGGAAGGTAGAAACAATATGTCATCATTATGAGGCAGGCTTACATAATCTGAAAGATTATTGAAATTACAAAAATGATAATCATAGGGAGTAGAATGAATTACTTGGCAAATTAAGTGTTGGTAGAGCAAATCTTTTCAGCTTTCCATGTGGGTCTATACAATCCATATGAAAATGCTTTATGCAAATAACGCTTTTGGATGAATGAAGACATGGATTTCCGATTCTTTCCATCCAAGCATTTCTAACACCCTTAACTTGTGTAATGAAAAACCCAGAAAGAAAACAGTGTTAGAAACTGTCCCAAATTTTTACTAATCAGAAATTACTACACGAATATGAAATTGCTACAGTAAATATTAATTCACAGTACATTTTTAGTGAGTTATAAGTTAATCCAAAACCACTACTTATATGAATGCAACACATACCTTTTGACATTACTATCACTGTAGCAATTGGGAACACAGCAAGAATAAACCATTTCAATTAAATTGAATAAGTTGAAAATGAATACATCTCTAGCTGAATAACACTACTTTTTGAATAAAAAATAAGTAGTCTATGTATGGAATAAACCTAGAACACGACATGGAAGAAAAAATGGCGTTGGTATGGAAAACATGAAAGTTCATGCTCGTCAAAGAATAGTTTCTTATTCGTTATAAAGTCCATCAAGACCGAGATCCGATAAAATCCGTTTTTACCAATCACTAGGTACTAAGAATTTCCAATTTACCGATCCGAGCTTTGGGAATAAATAAAGATGTCTCTCATGTCTCTGAAAACGTGACCACCTTTGTAATAGGCCAGTTCCCACCCCCTGAATACGCGTAAATCCACGATTCATCACTTGTCACGATGTCATAAACGTACTTCGAAGCTCCGCGATCGTACTTTTATAGCATTTCTTTCATCCAATCAACACGAGTTTTTTTTTTTTTTGAGTAATTGACAGTTTGTGTGGCATCCAACTCCAACAAATCTTTTTGACAGTCGAATTTTTATGCAGTATTGAATATTTGCTGATCCCACTAATGTCTATGGTTGTCTCAATCTCACGATAGCCCACATGACGATCTTGCAATATCAGTTGCCACGTTAATCTTGGTCGAAGGTTGTAAAAAATAATCGCACGAAAATGTTCACGATTTAATTCCATTTTATGGGTGAGATGAATCTTTTAAGTTACAGTAAAAAACACAAATAACGCTAGTATATCAAAGCGTTCTGACTCTGTATAACCTCAAAAATATCAAGCTTTGCGATTGAGCTGACAGTTGGCAGATTGCAACACTAGGGTTGTTCAATCTCGAAATATCAATGGTAACCCGCGTATTGGAATTGATGTCATGTATGGCTTTGAAAATCTCATATGATTAATGCTTTTTCTCTCTCGTAGGTATCAAGAAACATACTGTATCACCACAAACCACTTTTGCAGAGTTAGGTATGGATTCAATGTCTGCCGTTGAAGTCAATCAGACTTTAGAAAGAGACTTCGAAGTTTTCCTCACTGCACAGGATATAAGAAACATGACGTTAACTAAGTGAGTAATTTTATTGTGGAACGTACAATATTAACGTCATTTTTTTATTGACGAGAAGAAATATTGCTATGCAATACTCCTTGACTTTCAATCGTTATCAAGAGATTTCATATTTTACATGGAATTGATTTATTGATTACCTAGTTTAATTTTCATCTCGAGAGTGTCCCGATTCCGCCTTTCCTAATTCCACTATTATTCGTTTACACCCCAAACTGTCTATTGGTCGACTGTAAACGAATAACATTAACCTCATCCCGCCTCCTAAACGATCTATCTTTTCTCATCACAAGTCAAAAGTGCCTACAACTTTCACCCGAACCTTCGAAAGTTTCAAAATTTCAAAACACATTTCCGGCATTAGTGTCCCATTTAGTGACCAAATGAATCACGCCACCTTAACACCGCAAACGAATCGGTACATCGGTTAAGGCGCTTAATAAATTATACACTAAGGGGTTCTTCTGTCCATTTGTATAAATTAACAATATACGAATTTCACACAGTAAATATACGATTGCAAGGCCGAGGCCTGTACTGTAACATTTGCCACTTTTTTTCGAAAAGAATGAAAAATATCATTTTCAAAACTAACTACGGCACAGGAGTCTGAATGACTCCAGATACAAAGACTTGGCCATTTAATGTGATCGTCTAGCAAGGGTAGAACTCTACGTTATGTTTACGTAATAATTCAAGTTCGTGATAATTGAGATTAGTGAAAATAATTGGGAAACAAAGATGATAAATAAAACACAACGGTTAGACTCAGACAATCAGCTATTTATTAAGGGTCTAAAACAATATAGGGGAAAGCCTCAGGCATAAAACCCCTTGTTTAGGTGATGTTAGGGCACTTGTTTAAAACTAAATGATGAGATATTAACAGTTAGCAAAGGCGAGTATAACAATCCAGGAAAAGAAACTATAACAATACAGCACAGACGATAATCAGGATAATCAGAGCAATTTCCATAATACAAGAGTATAGTAGACATGGTAAATAGGACAACCTCAATAGTACAACAAGAATTGATAATCATGGTAAAGAGGTAAACGACTAATTATGACCATCGTCATGGTCACGGCCCCAGGGTATGTGAGCCATAACTATAATATTGTATGAGCTAAGGAATTGGGAACACGGGAAAGGTCATGGAGTTCCAGCGGCGGCTGTGAAAAAATGACAGAAAGTTTCGCGGTTGATTAAAAAAGGTATATTCTCTCATGCCTTATAGCACATGATGGTAACGGTCCCTGCCTTAAGGTCTTGGAACCGCCCCTTCAAGGCTTTCGATCCAGGAACCTAAGAAATCTCATACTACAGTATAGGAATGGTCCACAATCTCGAGACCCCTAATTGAAATATCATGTAATACGAGCATATAGATAAATAGATAGCAGTATGAGGTCATAGCATAAATAAACAACAAATCTTTGTAGAATATCCATCCCGAGTAAATAATAAGGACCAGAATAACCAGAATGCATTATGGACATAAATGATAGAAACAGATATAGGTACACAATAATAAGCAATATAAATAATGAAAGCAGAGAAACTACATAATCTACCGAAGGAAATATACATAACGACAACAAGAAGATACATCACGACAGTAAGAAGAATGAGTTAACACAGTACGAAATACACACAACAATAACCATGAATAGTAAGGCAAGTACATTACACAGTACGAGACATACATAATGATTACATGAGACAGGGGTAACTTAACAACGTTAACCTTCGGTATAACACCATGGTGCTATGTACACTGGTTACCTCCATAATTCCATATCAACCATACTAGTACTATCAGGAGGTCTCCATATGTTCCTGTCTGATCACAGGTCCAGACCCTCAGAGCGATTGGCAATTCCTTTTGTACCATAGGGTACAGTAAATAAAATTGATCGGTTACCCTCCAGTAACACATTGTAGAAAGCTGAAAAATAAGGCATTCATTGTTATGGTAGACACCTGAACTTCAAAGGCAATAATATCGAAAATGATGGAATCACATGCACAAAGGAAATAGAGTTATATGAATCAAACAAAGCACTATGGGAACAAAGGAAATAGTTATATGAAATAAGACAAAACATTATGAGAACAAAAAAAATTGTTATATGAAGTTAAACAAAGCATTATGTAAACAAAGGAAATAGTTATATGAAATCAAACAAAGCATTATGTGAACAAAGGAAATAGTTATATGAAATCAAACAAAGCATTATGTGAACAAAGGAAATAGTTATATGAAATCAAACAAAGCATTATGTGAACAAAGGAAATAGTTATATGAAATCAAACAAAGCATTATGTAAACAAAGGAAAAAAAGTTATATGAAATTAGCCAAAGCATTATGTGAACAAAGAAATAAAGTTATATGGAATTAGACGAAGCATTATGTGAGCAAAGGAATTACATTCACAAGACAACAGTATTAATGACAAAGGCCCAAACACTTCCTAATATATCATGAAACCTAATAATATTGAATAATGACAGAATTAATTTACAAACATAATAGAGAAATAATAAATTCACTGAACAAATCCAGTTCTCAATGCTATTTATCAACAAAGGTTAATAAAATGGACAAGCAACTAATAACATTTAAAATAGACTAAATTATACTTGCGAGATATATTCTAGGGTCGCTCAACGTAAGATGGCTTCGTTTTCGAACACACACAAAGGCACTAAACACTTCTTTTTGGGTCTCTCTTACTTCTCTCACAACAAAACTGATAATGACCCCTCCATCTTGCATTCTTTCTTTCTTGATATGTCACCACTTGAGCAGGTCCGCCTTGGCAGTGACAACCGTGTTCTTTTATTCTGACCATGGAATTTTATTTCTACGGTTTGGTAACTGCCAGGGGCGAATCAGCGTAGGGTGCAATGAGACTACGATATTTTTGTATTGGAAAAACCTGGGATGTTACAGTACTGCAACTCAACTCTCTTCAAAAGTGCTGAATCCTACAATACTGTGTGAAACACGTTGAGAAATAGTTATTTATCAAACGAGGGAAAAGGTATTACATTTAGGTTAAACACCGATAGCTGAAATTTGATATTTTTTCAGTTATAATACGATTTTTATTTCTGTGACAGGAAAAACAACGATTTGATAGTGAAAGAACATATTATTACTAGTTATTTATACAACAAGTGAGTTAAATGTATGTTTATTCATAAGAAAGTTTAACTTTGTTTCTTCGAGTGAATAAACATTTTTAACTCACGTGTCGTATACAAAATTTTATCCCATTTACATGAAATTTCAAATAATTAATACTTTTGGAGGAAATATTAGGTATAATTCAAATTCATAACGAGATTTCCCTTCGATCGATGGTTGCTTGGGGACTATGTAATCAATTGTTTGCAAGTGTCAATGAAAATTATAGAACCGTCAAAGAATTTTTATTTCGATAAAATCTTGAGTAGTGACGACGAGGTTGTAGTTCCTGAGTGCATTATACAAGAAGCAAATTAGGCAGCAGAAACAGTAATTCCATTAAAATCAAAAATATTGTACGAAGAGCAATATACGGCATTTTGTGACTGGAGAAATATAAAAGCCAAAGGTGTCAACGAAAAACTAAATTTGGCGTATAGTTCCGAACAATCCAAGAAAGTTAAGTCGTCGTCATTATGGTCCTACAACTTAAGAAAATGTTGGTTCTGAAAGAAAAAGTAGACATTGGCAGATTTCACCAAGTGGCCTTGGCAACATTCCAGGGGATACGAGCAAAGAAGTCGAAAGTATTCACATAACAAGAGAAGAGTTTGAATACTTTTTAGATGCCGCTCCAGATGAGCAATGTTTATTGATAAAGGTAGTTTTTATTATTTATTTTTATTTTTATTATTTTTATTATTATTATTATTATATTAGCTGGTGACTATAACCGTAGATGACGTGGAAGATAGGGGCAGCGTATTGCTTATTCAGATTCCAGATATGAAAATTATAAGAAAACAGTGTTCACTGTGGTCAATGGTACTAATAAGGTTGCTGCACTCGATATATTCCGCCAGTATAGGAACTTGAGGCCAAGCAAAGTTGATCAGAAGCGACTATTTAGAAATTATAAAAATGAAAAATGTACCGTCCAGGCTGTAGGTGTGAATACATTTTTGAAAATGCAAAGTATTTGGGCCTTCCTGATTCTGAAAAATATACAGGGCATAGTTTCAGGCGTTCTTCTCCAACCCTACTCGCAAATTCTGGGGCAGATTTGACAGTTTTGAAAATACATGGTAGATGGCGCACAAGTTCTATTGCAGAAGGATATATTGAAGATTCACTACAAAAAAAAAATAAATATTTCTGAACAAATACTTGGTGGGGTCACAAAAACCAGAGTTCCTGATGCAGAAATAGATATTCCAGCAGGGCCTGAGAAGTCCTCAAACACATGTGTTATAACGACTGAGCGTGTTTCCTTTGGAGGAGGTGCAGGTTTCCAGTTCCATTTTCAAAATCTTAATAATTGTAATTTTTACATTAATGATAGAAATGACTTAATGTAAAATTTTTTATGGATTTTAAGAATCATTTTATTCCACCAGTGAATTAATAGTATATTCTAAAACAAGTTGCAGAATTCGAAAACGAGCGAGTTTCTGAACGCATGAGTGTTGGAATTTTCTTCT
Organism: Micraspis discolor; assembly: GCA_030674115.1. NCBI lineage: Eukaryota > Metazoa > Arthropoda > Insecta > Coleoptera > Coccinellidae > Micraspis > Micraspis discolor. The sequence continues at coordinate 55,293 of JARTUT010001425.1, read as the reverse complement.
GCAACGAGTATAAGACGATATTTTCTCTATTTCAGTAGAAAATTGTAAGAAATTCATTGGAATTCAATGAATCATTCAGATTATATCTCCTAGTGCCTTTTGTATTTTCTTTTCGTTGTTCGGATTTACAAATTGGTCGCTAGTAAGCCAATTTTTGCAGCCCCTACTGACTTTTTGAAAATCAATACGTTAGTTTAATCCCGTTATTAGTATGATTGTGAACTTAATGATATTTCTGTCAGTTAGATTATTTTCGCAACCCTCTATGTACTGAAGAGTTTGATGTTGACCTAATGTTTATTTGACAGGCAAACCAAAAAAACAGCTCCATCGATTTTCATCAAACATGTCTAATAACACTCGCCCATAAAACACCTGTAATACAAAAAAAGACTAAATTGAAATCGGTTCATTCGTTCTGGTGCTATGATGCCACAGACAGACAGACAGACACATCAATCTTATAACACCCCTCTTTTTGCGTCAGGGGTTAAAAAAAGCAGCTTGTACTAATCATAAGGTGAGGAAAGGCATGACTTAAAAATACCTACACTATATGAACACAGACAAAATAATGAGTGGTCAGAAAACAATGTTTTTGTTACATATTTTTTATTGCACTTAACAGTTTCAAAACAATACAAACAATTTCTATTAAAATATAACATGTTAACAATCAGTTAATGGTGACAGACGATGAGATCAAATAAGTTTTACATTATTTTCTTGCGAGATTTTAAATTTGCAAAATCATCAATTATATCGTCGTATGAAATCTTGTTCATAAGTTCTGACTCTATGCACAAAAGAGATAAAGCATTAAGCTTTTCTTGACTTAAAGTAGATCGTAGGTAGTTTTTAACCCGTTTTAAGCAAGAAAAGCTTCTCTCACCTGAACAATTTGTCACCGCTGTGCAGAGAGCCATGCGAAGCGCTATTTTCAGGTTTGGATAAATATGCTCCAAATTCTGTTTTCTCAGAAACAAAGATAGACTTTACTATTGATGCAAAGTTTGATCAAAATCGGTCTAGTAGTTTTGGTGTGATTGAGTAACAATCCAAACAACTAAGCATCCAAACTCACTTTCACATTCATAAAATATTAGTAAGATCATAATGATTTGAACCATCCAAGAATAGTAAAAAGTTCGCCCGCAAAATTCAATATTTGACACGACCATCAACAACTTCTGCCTCCACGCGTCTGCCGCGTTCCGGTTGCTCACTCGGGTATCTGCCCCCGCTCCGAACCTCACCAGCGCTATTGCCGCCCCACAACCGCCGAATTGAAAAAAATAAAAATGTGGTCCTCCACCAATTACTTTGAAGAATATTCATGAAAAATTTCAAAGAGATTGGACCACGGAAGCACGTAGTTCCATACAAACGTTGATCCCCTTTTTGACCCCAGCAAGGGTACAATTTTGATAAATATTTTATGCTAAATGTTAAACTGGACTTCAGACTACACAATTCTAGGAGATTCATGTAAAAGTGCCCAGTAGTTTTTGCGTGATGTTCATTCAAACAAACGGACAAACAGATAGACAGACAAACAAGAAATTAAAAAACTCAGTTACTCGTCTTAAGCCATCCTAGCGAATTCTTTTTCGAATATCTTTGATGTACAGACAATTTTAGGTTTACGATTTTATTATAGTATAGATTGTGTACACGTATAATTATAAAAAAATATTCTGTAAAAAAAACTTGCTAAATTTGCCGCCCTAAGGACCGACCTACTTGGCCTATTGGTAAATCCTCCACTGGGCGCGACTGATACGAAAATTGACATGCACAGGACTCGTGTTGACATTCGAACAAGAAGGATGTCAGTGTTGTCAACCACAAAACGAAAAATATAACTAAAAACAATGCTGTAATGAATTCAATACAGCACTGTTCTTAGTACTGTAATCAATAGATTACGACACTGAAATAGAGAAAAACATTTTAATTCACTCAGTAGATAATCGTCTACACACCCTTGTTACCATGGGTTGAATATTGTCGTCTTTAAACGTCAATATGGGATAAAATATATTGAAGTCAGAATGTTATCGATATGAAATTTGAATTTTTAAAATAGTAACAATACCTGCGTTGCCCAGGAAAACTTCGGTGTAATCAAATATCTGACGATTCAATTTTATGATTTGATTCAAAAATTGCGAACTCAGTATTTTTTTAGTAGTTATTCTGAATCCTATAAAGTTAAAAATGCTTGATTTTGAGTTTTCTCTGACTCAACCGGAGTTGATAGAAGAAGCGGTAGTAGCGTCATGAAAATTATTACCAGCTAAATAGTGGAAAATTTTCGAAACCGCGTATTCAAGATTTATGCAATGAAAAATGAAAAAGACATACAGTTCCTTCTCGGAGACAGTGTTATTGGCTTATTTTTCAGAACTAACAACAAAAAAAGCCATCAACAGTGTGGTCGAATTATTCAATGATTAAAAGTATGTTAGGATCCAAAAAATGTAGACATTTCAAAATATTTCAAACTAGTTACATTTCTGAAACAAAATGTTCAAGGTTACACGCCCAAGAAAGCTCCGAATTTTAGGAGTATACAAATTAGTGACTTTTTAAATAATGCACCCGATGAAGTTTATTTAATGGCCAAGGTTGTCGTATTTGGGATTGCAGGAGCTTGTCGAATTTGTGAAATCAGTCAGGTAACATAAGATGATATTGAAGATTCGGAAAGTTATTAATTGTTAAACTGAAGCAAACAAAGAAAGATGTAAACAGGATATTTGTAGTTACTAAAGAATATATTAAATACTAGGTGACACGACAGACTTCGTCCTGTCAAAAAGATTTGTAATGTGGCAGTTTTTGTGCCTACGTATTTTAAAAAATTCTTCTGAACAGGACCGTCACCCTGGTGATAGCGCGTTGTGAATAAAAAATAATTGAATAAAACATATATAAGGATTTGAAAGTAAGTAATCGCTTTATTGTTAATCATGTGAATCATAATTATTATTATTATAATTGTAGTGCTTTGTGGTATACGATGTTTTTTGTTTGATTACCTGGCGCATAGATAAACAAATCTGATGGTTTTCCAACATGGGAACAGGCAACATACAATTGACCATGTGAGAAACATGGGTTTTCTAGATTAATACCACAAACACTTAATGATTGCCCCTGGGACTTGTTTATAGTCATAGCAAAAGTAAGCCGCACTGGAAACTGTAGACGTTTAAACTCAAATGGCACATCAGTCGGAATCATTGGGATGAGCGGTATGAGAACATCTTCACCTTTATACTTTCCTTTGAGTATAGTTGCTTCTATCACATTGTTTAGTAATTTTTTTTTATCGCTAACCGTGTACCGTTGCAAAGACGCGGTTGGTTGATATTTCGCAATATTATAACCACCGATCCAATCTTTAATTGAAGATTGCGAGGTGGCAATCCTGGCAAATCCAGCGAGTTTAAAAATTCCGGTGGACAGTTGACTACATCATCTTGATTAGTAGCCGAATCAACTGATTTATATATCCTCAATTCGCCTGTTATTTGTTCTTGAATTTTGAAATTTAATTCATTTACATCTATGTTTTTTGCAGCCAGTATAGCTCGTTCGCTCAACCAATCATGGTTTCTGTAATTTTGAGAAACATCTGGAAACACCTTCTGAATAAGTTTATCTCTTGATCGAGTTAACTGACAAAAACTTTGAGGAATGTTAATGCAGCCAGTCAACATGTCTATAGGAAATTTGCCATTACCAATGTCAATGAGTTGTTTAGAGAATATGTTTCCAGATTGGTCATTTTTCAACTCGACACGCATATTCTTGCTTAAATGAAGTACTTTGACATGTTTCCACAAATTGGAGGACTTTAGATGTGCATTGAGTTCATCAGCTGGCGTTGATCGTGGAATCACTGGCAATGTTTGACGAAAATCTCCTGCTAATAAAATCATTGCACCACCAAATCGGTTATTATTGCTCCGTAGATCTTTTAAGATTCTGTCTAAAGCCTCCAAAGATTTTTTATGTACCATCGTGTATTCATCCCAAACAATCAATTTACATTGCTGCAAAACCTTTGCCAATGCAGAGTTCTTCGAAACGTTGCAGGTTGGAGTTTCATAGCTTTGCATATTTAATGGCCATTTTAGTGCTGAATGGGCTGTTCGACCACCTTCAAGCAAAGTTGCTGCGATTCCCGACGAAGCGAGTGCAAGTGCAATTTTATTTTGTGAGCGAATTGTTGCTAATATTAATGAAATCAAAAAAGTTTTTCCTGTACCACCAGGTGCATCTAAGAAGTAAATCCCTCCAGTTTCATCATTTGTTACTTTCATAAGAGTTTCAAATACATACTTCTGTTGTTCATTTAACAGTGGAAGATTTGTTTGAATTAATTCTTTCAAAGCGTTGAGATCATACAGTTTTTCTCGATGCAACTCTTGGTTAAAAGCGTCATGCATTGGACGATTGGGCGCGGTCAGTCCTAATTGAATTAATAGTTTGTTTGACATTATCAAGCACATGTCCTCAATTGAAATTAATGCTTCATTGTAAATTTCTTCATTGATTTGTATATTTGGATTTCCCATTCTATTCCGTATTTGATACAAAATATCATCACACATATAATCTTTGTACTTGATCCACAAATCAATTGGCTGATGCATTTTATCTCGCGTGCCGAAACTAATACTAAAAAAGAAACGCGAGTTTCGGAACACGACATTAAACTCCTCCAACTATGTATTCTGTGCTTCAACGCACACACGCACATTGTTTTGATAGATATGATCTTTGACATTAGGAACACACCTACATTGCTTAGACAACAGTGAGTGCTTGTAATTTAATATGAACTTTATATCATAGCAATAAAGCTCAAATTGACTACGTTTTAGGTACAAATCATTTGTATGGGAAAACGAAAAGAGCTATTTTTAGGTTTTTCCAGCAATAATTCTAATTTTTCTCGCCGTAAAAACCATCCCTGAACTTCAACGACCATTTTAAAAAAAGATTTGGCCAATCCACCAATTACTTTGAAGAATATTCATGAAAAATTTCAAAGAGATTGGAAAACGGAAGCACGTAGTTCCATACAAACGTTGATCCCCTTTTGACCCCAGCAAGGGTACAATTTTGATAAATATTTTATGCTAAATGTTAAACTGGACTTCAGACTACACAATTCTAGGAGATTCATGTAAAAGTGCCCAGTAGTTTTTGCGTGATGTTCATTCAAACAAACGGACAAACAGATAGACAGACAAACAAGAAATTAAAAAACTCAGTTACTCGTCTTAAGCCATCCTAGCGAATTCTTTTTCGAATATCTTTGATGTACAGACAATTTTAGGTTTACGATTTTATTATAGTATAGATTGTGTACACGTATAATTATAAAAAAATATTCTGTAAAAAACTTGCTAAATTTGCCGCCCTAAGGACCGACCTACTTGGCCTATTGGTAAATCCTCCACTGGGCGCGACTGATACGAAAATTGACATGCACAGGACTCGTGTTGACATTCGAACAAGAAGGATGTCAGTGTTGTCAACCACAAAACGAAAAATATAACTAAAAACAATGCTGTAATGAATTCAATACAGCACTGTTCTTAGTACTGTAATCAATAGATTACGACACTGAAATAGAGAAAACATTTTAATTCACTCAGTAGATAATCGTCTACACACCCTTGTTACCATGGGTTGAATATTGTCGTCTTTAAACGTCAATATGGGATAAAATATATTGAAGTCAGAATGTTATCGATATGAAATTTGAATTTTTAAAATAGTAACAATACCTGCGTTGCCCAGGAAAACTTCGGTGTAATCAAATATCTGACGATTCAATTTTATGATTTGATTCAAAAATTGCGAACTCAGTATTTTTTTAGTAGTTATTCTGAATCCTATAAAGTTAAAAATGCTTGATTTTGAGTTTTCTCTGACTCAACCGGAGTTGATAGAAGAAGCGGTAGTAGCGTCATGAAAATTATTACCAGCTAAATAGTGGAAAATTTTCGAAACCGCGTATTCAAGATTTATGCAATGAAAAATGAAAAAGACATACAGTTCCTTCTCGGAGACAGTGTTATTGGCTTATTTTTCAGAACTAACAACAAAAAAAGCCATCAACAGTGTGGTCGAATTATTCAATGATTAAAAGTATGTTAGGATCCAAAAATGTAGACATTTCAAAATATTTCAAACTAGTTACATTTCTGAAACAAAATGTTCAAGGTTACACGCCCAAGAAAGCTCCGAATTTTAGGAGTATACAAATTAGTGACTTTTTAAATAATGCACCCGATGAAGTTTATTTAATGGCCAAGGTTGTCGTATTTGGGATTGCAGGAGCTTGTCGAATTTGTGAAATCAGTCAGGTAACATAAGATGATATTGAAGATTCGGAAAGTTATTAATTGTTAAACTGAAGCAAACAAAGAAAGATGTAAACAGGATATTTGTAGTTACTAAAGAATATATTAAATACTAGGTGACACGACAGACTTCGTCCTGTCAAAAAGATTTGTAATGTGGCAGTTTTTGTGCCTACGTATTTTAAAAATTCTTCTGAACAGGACCGTCACCCTGGTGATAGCGCGTTGTGAATAAAAAATAATTGAATAAAACATATATAAGGATTTGAAAGTAAGTAATCGCTTTATTGTTAATCATGTGAATCATAATTATTATTATTATAATTGTAGTGCTTTGTGGTATACGATGTTTTTTGTTTGATTACCTGGCGCATAGATAAACAAATCTGATGGTTTTCCAACATGGGAACAGGCAACATACAATTGACCATGTGAGAAACATGGGTTTTCTAGATTAATACCACAAACACTTAATGATTGCCCCTGGGACTTGTTTATAGTCATAGCAAAAGTAAGCCGCACTGGAAACTGTAGACGTTTAACTCAAATGGCACATCAGTCGAAATCATTGGGATGAGCGGTATGAGAACATCTTCACCTTTATACTTTCCTTTGAGTATAGTTGCTTCTATCACATTGTTTAGTAATTTTTTTTTATCGCTAACCGTGTACCGTTGCAAAGACGCGGTTGGTTGATATTTCGCAATATTATAACCACCGATCCAATCTTTAATTGAAGATTGCGAGGTGGCAATCCTGGCAAATCCAGCGAGTTTAAAAATTCCGGTGGACAGTTGACTACATCATCTTGATTAGTAGCCGAATCAACTGATTTATATATCCTCAATTCGCCTGTTATTTGTTCTTGAATTTTGAAATTCAATTCATTTACATCTATGTTTTTTGCAGCCAGTATAGCTCGTTCGCTCAACCAATCATGGTTTCTGTAATTTTGAGAAACATCTGGAAACACCTTCTGAATAAGTTTATCTCTTGATCGAGTTAACTGACAAAAACTTTGAGGAATGTTAATGCAGCCAGTCAACATGTATATAGGAAATTTGCCATTACCAATGTCAATGAGTTGTTTAGAGAATATGTTTCCAGATTGGTCATTTTTCAACTCGACACGCATATTCTTGCTTAAATGAAGTACTTTGACATGTTTCCACAAATTGGAGGACTTTAGATGTGCATTGAGTTCATCAGCTGGCGTTGATCGTGGAATCACTGGCAATGTTTGACGAAAAACTCCTGCTAATAAAATCATTGCACCACCAAATCGGTTATTATTGCTCCGTAGATCTTTTAAGATTCTGTCTAAAGCCTCCAAAGATTTTTATGTACCATCCTGTATTCATCCCAAACAATCAATTTACATTGCTGCAAAACCTTTGCCAATGCAGAGTTCTTCGAAACGTTGCAGGTTGGAGTTTCATAGCTTTGCATATTTAATGGCCATTTTAGTGCTGAATGGGCTGTTCGACCACCTTCAAGCAAAGTTGCTGCGATTCCCGACGAAGCGAGTGCAAGTGCAATTTTATTTTGTGAGCGAATTGTTGCTAATATTAATGAAATCAAAAAAGTTTTTCCTGTACCACCAGGTGCATCTAAGAAGTAAATCCCTCCAGTTTCATCATTTGTTAATTTCATAAGAGTTTCAAATACATACTTCTGTTGTTCATTTAACAGTGGAAGATTTGTTTGAATTAATTCTTTCAAAGCGTTGATATCATACAGTTTTTCTCGATGCAACTCTTGGTTAAAAGCGTCATGCATTGGACGATTGGGCGCGGTCAGTCCTAATTGAATTAATAGTTTGTTTGACATTATCAAGCACATGTCCTCAATTGAAATTAATGCTTCATTGTAAATTTCTTCATTGATTTGTATATTTGGATTTCCCATTCTATTCCGTATTTGATACAAAATATCATCACACATATAATCTTTGTACTTGATCCACAAATCAATTGGCTGATGCATTTTATCTCGCGTGCCGAAACTAATACTAAAGAAACGCGAGTTTCGGAACACGACATTAAACTCCTCCAACTATGTATTCTGTGCTTCAACGCACACACGCACATTGTTTTGATAGATATGATCTTTGACATTAGGAACACACCTACATTGCTTAGACAACAGTGAGTGCTTGTAATTTAATATGAACTTTATATCATAGCAATAAAGCTCAAATTGACTACGTTTTAGGTACAAATCATTTGTATGGGAAAACGAAAAGAGCTATTTTTAGGGTTTTTCCAGCAATAATTCTAATTTTTCTCGCCGTAAAAACCATCCCTGAACTTCAACGACCATTTTAAAAAAAGATTTGGCCAAATTGGTCCAGGCGTTGAGTTATGCGCTTACCAACACATTTTGCTATTCATTTTTATATTATAGATTACCGAATGTACATAGCCCTTCCTCCAGCAGAAGCAAAAGATCGCCGCCTGTTTTATGCATATCCCAATGGAAAATGTATCAATCCGGTTGTGGGTAAAAATCAGTTTTATAAGGTACCTGAAACAGTAGCTAACTTCTTCAACTTGAAAATGCTAACTCATATACAGGTCATTCATTTCGAAGTTCGTCTGCTACACTTTTAGTTGAATCTAGGGGAGACTTGATATATATATATATATATATTCTTTTGAACTTTTGGCTTACAATATTCTTGATAACACTTAAGAAACATGGCGGTTGGAAGTCATTAACGGTCGCTGAAGGGTATGTTGATGAATCGGGGGCACACAGAACAGAAATTGCTAATAAAGTGTTCAGAACGTGTGGCAGTTCTGAAATAACACCCGATTTGCGATCAGGTACATCAACAGCAGTTGTGTCCATGTCAGAGAATATTATTTCAACACAAGAAAATTCGTCTGTTGTACCGAATAGTTCAAGGAACATTCATTCACGCAATGCATATTTAATAATTTCACTTTTGATATAAAGGAAATGTAACTTATATTCAATAGAATTTTCTAAAATCAAATATCTTCCATTATCTATATGTATATATATCCGGGAAAATAGTATTCACATTTTCACGGGGAAAAAAGTAATTTCGTGCAAAGTTACATTTTTTCCCGTCACAGAAAAAATAGTATATTATATACCGCGGGACTGAAGTAGTACATTTAATCCTGTAGGTAAAGTTTATGGCTCGACCGCAGGGAGGGCCATAATTTACCTGAAGGATTAAATGTACTTCAGTCGCAAGGTATATACGATACTTTCCGTACTTCCGGTATGATTTTATTAATTATTTCAATAATTTCAATCAGTTTTTTCTCTCTTCAACTCATTTAATAAACTGTCTTTAAAATAAGTTACCATGGTAACATTGCGTTGTGATAATTTTAATTTAGAAACATTGTCATTACTAGTGTCATTGTAAAGAAACATTGTTATTGATAATTATTGGTATCATGAGTAAAGAAAGTGTATCTGATATTGATAAAAGAGTAGCCGAAGTAGGTGAATTGTTACCACCGAAATCTAGAAAACTATATGAGCAGCAGTACGATGCTTTTAAAAAGTGGTGCCGCTTAAAAAATGTGAGACAACCTATTGAAAATGCGCTGTTAGTCTACTTCAATGATAAATTAAAAGCGGTTTGTGCCTTAACTCTCTGGGCACATTACTTAATGCTGAAATCGGTTATTAACATTAAAGAAGATATTGATATAAGTAAATTTCCGAAATTATTAGCTTTTTTGAAGAGAAGAAATGAGGGATTTAAGCCAAAGAAGTCAATAATTCTCACGTCTGAGCAGGTAGATCAGTTCTTACGGGAGGTTCCGGATGATAAATATTTAATGCTTAAGGTAAATTTGGAAATGTGTTTATATTCAGAAATTTTAGGAAATCAATTTTTTTGTAGCTTGCACTTATTTTGGGCGTTGCGGGAGCTTGAAGTGGAAAAGAGTTGGTTGATTTAGAAATCGACGATGTGATAGATTTGGGCGATTCCTTCCTAATTGTGATTAGAAACACCAAAAATAAAATTGACCGAAATTTTGTGATCAAAAATTCAGAAAACAGTGCCATCAGTTTTGTGGCGATATTTCGAAAATATGTAGCATTGCAAAAGACAGGGACACCTCATACAAAATTTTTTGTTCAATACATCAACAAAGAATGTACTACTTGAGTAGTAGGGAAAAACATGTTTGGTACATTTCCACGGCAAATAGCAGCTTTCTTGAAATTAGAAAATGCGACGTCTTATACGGGACATTGTTTTAGACGCACATCTGCGTCTTTGTTAGCTGATTCGGTAGCAACAATAGACGTGCTGAAGAGACATGGAGGATGGAAATCCTCCAACGTGGCCGAGGAATATATTGAATCGTCTATTAAAAATAAACAAAAAATTTCAGATAAAATATTTGGTCAAGTCGCCGATTCGTCCACTATAGTTATAGCCTCATTCTCGCTTCCTGTTTCCTCAGGATCTTCGAAACAAACACCAGTTCAATATGATAAGGACCCATCTGTTACTCGTCACTTACCTGCTGCATTAACCCAGGAAAGACTGGTCAATATGATGAACTGTCACAATATTAATTTGAATATCAACGTTAATTACCATTCTAATTAATTGTATTTTTCAATAAAATATTCCTTAAATTCCTTTGTTTGTGATTTAATCGTTCCGGGAGTTTCGTCAATATTTAATCCCGGAGGGATTAAATGTGACACTTTAGTACCTGTCACATGGGAGTGAAGTTGTCACTTTAGGCCCGGAAGTACGAAAACTTTATTTTGTAACTCAGATTCTTTTGCGTTATGCTCCTCACGAAAAATAACGCTTTTCCCAAATTGTTGATCAATTAATTATATAGTCGGTTGAGATTCTGTACAATTAACATGTTATTCTTACTCCTAGATTAGAGGAGATTCAGCGGTCAAGAGAAGAAGCAAAATCAGTTGATACAGTGAAGAAACGGGAAGCGACAGGAATTGAGCTCATCATGAAATATGCTGGGAGTGAGGCAAAGATGAATCCCATCCTCAATCTACCCAGTTTGTGCGGAAATGATCCGAACGCTCCCAATGTATTCTGTTTCCCCGGCGTTGAAGGATACGTTGTACTCCTGCAGCCACTCTCCATGAATTTGAGAGCCAATGTTATTGGTATACAGTTTCCATTTGACAATCCCAAAAAAAGCTTCTTAGATATGGCGAAAGAAGCAATGAAGGTAAATTTGAATAACATTCAACCAATTTCTCGAGTTTGCCCTATATACAGGAATATGATAAAGTAATTCACAAAATTCATAAAACGTACAACGATCACTTTTGAAAAAAATGCAAAAACACGTCAAACGGTGTTTTATATTCCGCATCTCTTGACATAAGTTACAAAAATCAAATTTGCCAAAGTTATGACGTCATCAACATATTTTTTTAATGGGAAGCTAAGATTTTTATTACATTATGAGATAAAGCTTGTTTTTTTACACTAGGGAAAAATAGTTGGAGTAGAGCTAACAGAAGAAAATAACGAGAAAATGAATAAAAAACGAAATAACAAAACCAATTATAAAAAGAGGTCAAACTTAAACTTATCTAGTAAGAACATCTGTTCTTATCAATTTTTTCGATTGATTTACTAAAACAACGGTGTGTCAAGAGGCCTCCAATTGCTATAAGCACAGTAAGCAGAATTGTGCAAAATTTAATGCAACGGAAAGCGTGAGGAATGCTCCAAAATCTGGACGACCAGGAATAAGCGACGATGTGAAGTTAGATATTTTCCTGTCAGAAGAAGACAACCCTCACGCAACTTCAACAGAAATTGCCTTACAAGAAAATGTTAGTCAGTCGTTTGTAGTAAAGATGTTAAAGAAAGAAAAACCACACCCACACAAAGTTCAACTTCATGCGGCATTGTGACGAAAATCCCAATTTTCTTAATAGTGTAGTATTTTCCGATGTGGCAACGTTTTGTCTAAGTGGTTCTGTAAATCGACACAATTCCCGCCACTGGGCTCGGCAAAATCCCCACTGGATGCAAACCAAACAAACCCAGCGCCCCCAGAAAATTAATGTTTGGGTAGGAAACGTCAGGGGAAGATTTATTGGTCCTTATTACCTTCGTGGGAATTTAACAGCTGAACGATATTTGGAACATCTTCGTATGGCAGTGCTTCCGGGCCTACTTGCTGCATTTTCTGATCCAAATAATGGGAAAAACTTGGATCCCAGTATTTGGTTCCAACAAGATGGTGCCTCACCACATTATAGTCTTACTGTTCGAAGGTTTCTGGATAACCAGTATGAAGGACGGTGGATTGGAAGATGTGGACCAATGGAGTGGCAACCTAGGTCACCTGATCTTACCCCCCTTGATTTTTTTCTGTGGGGACATTTGAAAAGTCGGGTCTACATTAATCGGCCAGACAATTTAAAAGTCTTATTGGAACGAGATAGACACGAAATGACTCTTATAACTCCGAAGATTATCGAAAACTGTAAATGCGGTCTACCATCGTCTTGGTCTATATCAGTTAGTAAACGGGACACAGTTTGAACACTTCCTATAAGAAATAGTTTTGGTTTAATGGTCTGTTTAGTTAATTGAAAAGTTATTGTGAAACTTACGTTCAATTCGTTTTTTTTTTTATTTTCTCGTTTTTTTTTCTTATGATATCCCTACTGCAACTATTTTTCCCTAATGTAAAAAAACAAGCTTTATCCCATAATGTATTAAAAATCTTAGCTTCCCATCTAAAAAATATGTTGATGACGTCATAACTTTGACAAATTTGACTTGTTATTTTTGTAACTTATGTCTAGAGATGCGGAATATAAAACACCGTTTGACGTGTTTTTGCATTTTTTTCAAAAGTGATCGTTGTACGTTTTATGAATTTTGTGCATTACTTTATCTTAACCCTGTATATACTCATAAATACATGTGTGAGGAAACGGGTTCTGAAAAATAATGAGAATCTTCAACTTCACTTCATTTTCACCTTCTGTAGTTCAGGTGCCATAAATTACATCTTATTTTTTTATATTATTCATTAAAATTTACAATCTACTCTCGGAAAGTATTCAGTGAATGCGTTTTATATACAGACTAATAACAGTTATTCAATCAACTAATTTATGAAAGATGGCGATTAATGGTCGAGATATTTCAGCGCGTGAGCGGAGCGAGCGTGTTAATGTTTGGAACCATTAATCTCTAGATTAATAAACGAGTTGATTACAAGATTTTTTCGTATTTTTCCTTCGACCTCCTTATGAATTAAAAATAAATCATTCATTCAAATAAATTTCATTTCTCACAATATAAAATTTGACAATGAATATCTCGACACTCATATTGACATATTTATATTTATGGTTCCATTAGAACAATTCGTAAAAAACATAGACGGAATTTCCGAGATGTGACATTCTGAATAGTCCACATTTACATCGTTACTGACGATTTGCGATAAGGAATGTGTGGAACTGGTGGGTGCTGATGTATCAATTACTGGCGAAAGATTATCGCATAAAATTTTTTCAGCAGTTTCTAATCTATTATTCATCGAGTTTTCGATGTACCCTTCCGCAACAGATGTTGATTTCCAGGAGTTCAATCGGGCTTTCGTCCTGGATTTAGATCTACTGTTGTACTGCTGGGGGTGACTGATGATATACTCCGCTCACTTGATGACTTGATGAAGTGTGTGGCTTTGTTTCATCTAGATTTTAGCAGGGCCTTCGACACGGTGAAGCATGATGTTCTCTTAGCTATTTTAGCATAGTGTGGAGTCCGCGGGGATGCTCTACGACTTTTCGGGTTATACCTGGCGGGATGTTCACAGAGTGTGAAGTTAAGTGGTAGAACCAGCCAGGCTAGAAATATTCTGGATGGTGTTGTTTAGCCCACTCCTTTTTTTTGGTTTACACTAGCCTGTTCATCAGGTTTATTAGGTATTGTAGCGTTCTTATGTACGCGGATGACTTTCAGATCTATTACGATTTCGCCATAGGTGACCTGGATGATGCAGCGTTGAGAATGAATAAAGATCTGAATCGACTGGCAAACATTGCTGCAAAACATGCGTTGGAAATGAATGCGACAAAAGCATCTGCTCTCGTTTTCGGCTCGAACAAGAACAAAATTATTATTAAAGACAGATACAAACCGACAATTAAAGGTAATGTCATACAATTCGTTGATGACGCAAAAGACTTGCGTTTGATTATAGACGATTCTCTCAGGTTTCGTGAACACGTGGTGAGTGTGGTTCGGAGGGCGTATGGAGCGTTGAGATTACTGTACCCACTTAGGTCGTGCCTTCCTGTGCATACTAAGAGAGTTCTGTGCGAGTCTTTGGTCCTGTCGCAGTTCACTTATTGCTTTCCTGTGTGTAGTTTTAGAATCTACGGACCGGATCCAACGTGTGCAGAACTGCTGTATTAGGTTCATTTATAGAATTAGGAGTATCATGTATCTCATAAGTTGGGAGAGTTGGGTTGGCTTCCGATGAGGATTTCGTTTGATTTTCTTTCACTGTGTGTATTCCAAACATTATTTTGAAGAGGAGCCCACCATATCTCTTCAATAGATTGCAATACAGAACGGGCATTCATAATATCAACATACGTCGGAGAAATATTCTGTCGTGCCCCCGTCACAGGACATCCACTTTCAAGACAAGTTTCAGTTATAATATTTGTCAGCTATTCAGTGGTATTCCTTATCACTTGAAACTGTTGAGTCAAAAAATGTTTGAAAATAAGATCAAGACTTATCTCTTCGATTCCTTATCAGCATAGTTTCTCTGTCTGATTTTTGTCTGTTAAAATGCTCATATATATGTATTTTTCTTTTGAATTTATGATTTTCTCTCTGTCTTCAATATTAGATTCAGATATGTTCAAATGTGCATTTTGTGTACAGGGTGTTCGGCACATAGACCGTCAAAATTTTTTGGGGCGTTGGTAGGGTCATTTGCTACCTTTTCAGTCTTGGAACCTGGGTCCTTTAGTATTACGGTTACGGAGGTATGATTTTTTCATTAGGTTTTTCTAAATTACCCAAAATGTACGTGTCTATTGTTACAGATAACACCACAAAATCATACGAGGGCCTTTTATTAAAAAAAAAAAAGTATGAAAACATCTCTACTTTTAAAAGAAATAAAAAAAAAAGTTGCAGTTATTGCGAACTTAATTTTATTTTAAAACGTTCTTTGGTTTATCGCGGTTCTAAAAGTATGCTATTTACGTTAGTCAATAAATAAAAAAATACTATTATACAAATAGTGTTTTAGATAAAATAGCAAAGTAAGGACAGATTTTAGTAAAATACAGTTTTTGTATGATTGTTTATTTACAAAGTAAAATAACACGATTCTTTAACGTAAATTCTGATCGAATCGTTCTCCTCTACTCCGAATGCACGCTCGTCACCTTTTTCTGATTTCGACCGTTGTAGTGGCTAACAACATTTCTTCTTTCATTACCACAAATGCCGCGTTTATGCGTTCAATCAACACCTACCTCTCTTGTAGGTACCTCTGTGAAATATACCAATTCTTTGGCTCTACCCCAGACATGGTAATCTAAAGGTGTTAGGTCTGGATATCTTGCGGGCCAAGGGATGGGGCCGGCTCGCCTATCCATGAATTTGGAAAAGAGTTGTCTAGGTGATCTCGACCTTCTCTCAGGAAATGTGCCGGGCAACCGTCATGCTGGAACACAATCGGCACGTCTTCATCGAAGGCCGGAACATCGGCTAGTAGCTCCGGCAGAGCATTCTGCAAAAAATGCAAATAAGCAGGCCCACTTAGTCGAGCCGGTAAATAGTGTGGCCCGATGAGATGTCTTTTTATCACACCAGCCCAAACGTTGACACTAAATTTTTGTTGAAAACTCATTTGCCTTTTCACGTGGGGATTCTCATCTTTAGGTGCCCAGTGATGTAAATTGTGCAGATTTGTTATTCCTTCTCAGTTAAAACAGGATTCGTCTGTCCACAAAATTCTTTTTAGAAACAAGTTGTCATCGACATCTGTGTGCAGCAAAAATCTACAGAATTCCAACCGTCTGGCAGGATCGCCTTCATGAAGACCTGTAACAATTAATAAAATTCATTAGTCTGTGACAATTTTTTCGCAGTCGAAAGGACAAATTTATCAATAAAAAAGTTCATTTACCTTGTACCGGGGTTTAATGAAAAGCGTGTTGATTTTTATCCCGAAGTACTGACCAAACTTTCCAAATCGTTAAGTTGAGTCTTTGAGCAACGACAAGAATGCTTGTTGTTGGATCTTCTTCAAAGTCTTGAAGTATTTGATCGTCAACTGCTACATGGTGTTGCCTCACATTGACCCAAGGCTCTTGAAAATTTAAGTTTCCAGTCTCTCTTGATCGTCGATAAGTCGTCGAGAATGTTTCGTGGTGGGGTAATCTTCGATCAGGAAATTTGGCTTGATAAATCCTTTGAGCTGCACGAGCAACACCATCGGCCATGCCATATGCCATCACCATATCAGCATACTCAGCGTTGGTGAAATTAGGCATATCAACAACAAAAATCAAAACAACAGTAGCAAAAAGTCGATAAAAGTAACAAAAACAAAAAAAAATACACATTTAAAAAACTGAACAACGCAGCACAGACACGTCCAACAGCAGAGACAGTTAAATCTCGAATGATGGTAGGGTCAAGTCATCGGCGACTAACCCAATCCAACCTAAGGACAGAAATAGTAATAATAATTCGTACGCGTCTAAATGGACAGGTAAAATTTCCTTGCTCGCTGTGTTGTGTCGAAATCCGTACTTTTATTTAGGTGCGACTTTCTTCACTCTTCTGACTAAAACCTTATTTGCAGTTTTATTTTTTTTATTGACTTACGTAAATAGCATATGGTTAGCAACGTTATAAACCAAAGAACATTTTAAAATAAAACTAAGTTTGTAATAGCTGTAACTTTTTTTTTAATTTCAATAGGAGAGGAGATGTTTTCATACTTTCATAATTTTTTTTTTTAATAAAAGGCCCACGTGTTAATTTTGTGGTGTTATCTGTAACAATAAATACGTTTTTTTAAAACACACACTCATGTAGACTCAATACAATGTAAAAGCACACGCAAAAAAAGTTATGGGGCTTCGAAGGGTACATTTTGGGTAATTTAGAAAAACCTAATAAAAAAATCATACCTCCGTTACCGTAATACTAAGGACCCAGGTGCCAAGACTGAAAAGGTAGCAAATGACTCTGCCAACGCCCCAAAAAAATTTGACGGTCCATGTGCCGAACACCCTGTATAACAAGGGTTAAGTGGTAGAGCACCTTCAGGTGAACTTCCCCTAGAGAATTCTTGTAAAATAAAGACCTAATTATTATTATTATTATTATTATCCTTCAAGCCGTTTGATGGCTGCAAAATCTCCTCCACTGTCCGAAAGGATAGATGCAGACGAACGTCGAAAACAGTGACCTGTTTGCAGATTGGGTTGTTCTAATTTGAGAAAATACTCTCTGGAGCATTTGATATAAACTCTTTTTCATGATCTTTCTCGAGAACTTTCGATTTCTTAGGAATATAACCCTCTTTGTGTCCTTTAATGAAGATCACCAGTTTTTGATATCTGCTTATATAAATATTCCTTTGGCCATAAACTTGCTGAGTATCCTTTTTTTGCAACATTCTTAAAGTATGCTAACGAAACTATTTCACAATAATTGAAAACGTTCTTCTCGCTCTATAAAGCAACTATATGACTCGTAATTTGACAGATCGATTATGTTTGGATTTGTTTCATTATTTATTTGCTCTGTGGAATAACAATGGAACCAGAGATAAATACGCTACAATTCTGTGATTGCAGAGTGAGAGTCACAGGCCTCATACATAAATAAGTAATATCAGTCGAGTTGTGACGTTACTCATATTACTTATGAATACTCTATGTTCGGTTGCCCATAACGATCCTGCATTAAAATAGAAAGAAATCGTGCACTAAAATGGGATGGTAATGCATGATTTTGTGAACGTTAAACAGAGCTTTCATCAGGAGGTCGACGGAAAAAAATATTTCACATTGATGGATTCTTAGTTATGATCAATCAGCTAGGTCGTTTGGCCAGGCCCTTTTCGATAATCTCATGATATCTTCTCCAGCGGTCTCCATTTCTATGCAGACACACATTACATACATTTTTCGCGATTTCTTAATTGTCTTTGATGTAGTTTTAAAATATCTATTGTAAGTTCATCATAACGTTACTTTTGCAGCACATCGAGAAACGTCTTGAACCCAATGCCCCGGTCAACATAGTTGCTCACTCCTGGGGCTCCCTCATAGCCTTGGAAACTATAGCTTTGTTAGAGAAGAAAGGCATCACAGCAAATATGATATCTCTTGATGGCTCACCCGCTTTTATAAAGGACTTATGTGAAAATAGTTTCAGTGCTGAATCAGATGCAGAATTAGAAACAAAATGTATATGCCACTTATTAGGTTTCTTCATTCCCCTAGACAGCATTTACCAGAACAAGGTGAGTATATAGAAGATATTATGAGAGCAACGGTTTCAACTCTATTTGTTTCAAGTGAATTCAACTTTCCTGCTATACAGGGTGACCCAAGTTCAAATGCCTACAAGTTGTTTTTGAAAATCTGGACATAATTGAAATCTGAATGTTTGATTTTGATATTGTTCGGAAATCTCGTCCAAGCTGAAATATTTCTGGAGCTTGAGCACTTTCGTTTATACTAGAGGAAAAACAAAATTAATTGTATTTTTATCTTTCAATGCTGATATAATTTTGATTGAAGACATTGTATTAACTGGAATGTTTTCAAAAATCAAAGAAATACGGGAAAAAAGTTGAAATGTACAGGATTTGTTGAAAAGAAGTGGACTTAAAGCAATGAATTTAGCAGAAATAGATTCTGTATTGAATGCCTTATCACATCCGAAACAGAAAGATAATAGAAAGTACTCAGGCTACAAAAATATTTCAGCACGGTAGCGAATTTCGAACAATATCATAATCCCAATTTTAAGATTTCAAATATTTCCAGTATTACAAAAACGTCTAATAGCCACTCGAACTTGGGTCACCCTGTACATATCCTCTTCATACAGGGTGTTTCAAAAAAAGGTTACCCCTCTCTAGAAAAGATAAAAAACAGTAAAATAATTGAGGTCTGCTCAGTAAAAAATTTTCGTAACGAAATCCTTATTCAAGGTAAAGGGAGGAAAAAAATTATACACATTTTTTAAAATTTTGCATAAACTACTGGCAGCATTGTAATGAAATTTTATAAGAATATGCTGTTGATACATCCAATGAAGTCATTTTTATGACTGACTCTCGTAGAGGGCGCTAGTTACACGGTTTCTGGTGAATTTTCTTACTGAGCAAACTTCAATTATTTTTCAGTTTTTTACCTATCCGAGAGAAGGGGTCACCGTTTTTTGAAACACCCTGAATAACGGCGACAGATGTATTTTGTCTTTATTATCTAATGTTGTTGGGAAGACATAACTCATTGCAATATTCTTCTGTTTTTTGAAAAGGAGTTGATCGATTAAGCTTGGATTAAATCCATGGTTTTTTGCTAACTGATTAATAATGTTCAATTCTAAAGTGAAATTATCTTTGTTCATTGAAATTTGGGTTAATCTATGAACTATACTGTTATAAGCTGAAAGTTTTTGAGTTATAGGATGGTTTGAAGAATAATGGATTGTTATATCTGTGTGAGTGAGTTTGCGAAGTATACTAAAATCATGTTTTTCGTTAAATTTTGATATTTTCAAATCTAAAAAATTCAGGCATCCGTTAGTTTCCTCTTCATAAATGAATTTAATATTAGGGTGGGTTTTAATGATAAAATTGAAAAATATTGTGAATTGTCACTTCATATCTTTGCACATGAAAGAATGTCATACACAAATCTAAACAAATAAAAGAAACACTTGCTTTATGGATGTTTGTGTATATTATCTTCAATATAATCCATAAATATTTCTGCAAGGATCGTACTAAGTAGATTTCGCATAATTGAACCTTCTTCAGAAATATATATACAGGGTGGCCATTTGAAAACGAAACAGACGAGATTACAGACGAAATAAGTTTTTTCGATAGAAATGCTCTTATAGGTCGATTTCCGCTTCGAGGGGGACAACTTAAGATGTAGGTTACGGACGCATAGCGCTTCAACCCTTGCTGCTACAACCCCCACCCCCAATTTTTGAATAAGGGAAATGGGGTGAGTGATACCTCAATTCAAAGATATTTCTTCACTGATTTCAGCATAGTAATTGTTTTTCCATTTTATGCATTAGTTCTCGAAATATTCATGCGTTGGTTAATTTTATAACTTGAATTAATTTTTTGCGAATAATTGACATTTCGTGGTTCCGAAACACCAACATTTCCGTACTTGTATTTGAATTTGCAAAATATCTACCACTGGGCAAATGAAGTCCTACCGTACGTATCAATGCTACGAGGGTCAGATGTTCGACTAGCTGTTTTA
Organism: Micraspis discolor; assembly: GCA_030674115.1. Taxonomy (NCBI): domain Eukaryota; kingdom Metazoa; phylum Arthropoda; class Insecta; order Coleoptera; family Coccinellidae; genus Micraspis; species Micraspis discolor. The sequence continues at coordinate 34,375 of JARTUT010001425.1, read as the reverse complement.
TTCACTGAAATCATTCTCCAACTGTACGGTATCAGAACGATTTGAAGTATTGATCTAAGAAATAAGACTTTTCAAAGTAAAGTAAATAATTTATCAAAAACTCACATCAATTAATTGAATATTCAAATTGTTCACCATTAGCTTCCATACAATGAAATAAGTTTTGTTCGAAACGATGGCGCACATTTTGCAGCATTTCTGGGGTGATTTGACGACATTCGTTCACTATACGTCTTCTTAAATCTTCTATGGAATCGGGCTGTGTAGAGTAAATTATTCTCTTCAAGTGGCCCCCAAGAAAGAAATCAAGTGGTGACAGATCTGGCGATCTGGCTGACCATTCAGTGGGACCCCTTCTTCCTATCCACCTATTTGGAAATCTTTGGTCCAGATATTCTCGAACTGGTAAGGTGTAGTGTGGAGGAGCCCCATCCTGCTGAAACACAATATGATCTTCCATATAATTTCCTACATTGTTTTCAATACTTTCCTTCGAAATTGGATCAATGTGATTTTCCAATAAGTCCAAATACATATCTCCAATAAGATTACCAGGTAAAAAGAACGGGCCGACAATGTTGTCACTAAATATTCCAGCCCAAACATTGAGTATTTTGGTTGTTGAGTATAAACTTCGTGGAACAATCTCGGATTAGCATTGGCCCAATAACGACAATTGTGTCGATTTACTGCTCCGTTTCGAAAGAACGAACACTCATCCGAGAAACAAACATTGTACAGATAATTGGGATTAGCAGTTACTCGTTTACTCATTGTATCACAAAATTCAACACGACGGTCAAAATCATCTTCGTTTAGTGCTTGTGAAAGATGGATTTTGTAAGGTTGGAAATTATGATGCTTCAAAATATTTGCAATTCGAGTTCGTATAAAACCAGATTCATGTGCTAGCTGCCTCGTACTCGTCATTGGATTCAGGTTAATCTGTCCAAGAACAGCTACTTCAGCTGCTTCCTTTCTTTCCATGTTTCGTTTTTTATTAGACACGGACCCGGTTTCTTGAAACTTCGACACTAATTCCAAAACATAATTCCTATTAACACGTTTATCTAAATGTCGTTGTTTGAAGAATTCTTCGGTTCTATGTGCACATTGATTGTTTGCAAAAAAAAAGTGAAATTATTTCCACCCCCTCTGCAATTGAATAAACCATATCGAACAATCAATTAGAACACATACAAGTTTCGATTCAAAACTAAGAATAATTCACATGTCAAAGAACCAGTAAGGCAACTTGATCTGTTCGTAATAAATAAAAAATTATCGATTCTCATTTTTTTTTAAGAAGATATGAATTCAATAATCAACAAAATGAAATCATATTGAAGCCAACTGAGAAAACACTTCATTATTAAGTCGGAAATCGTTTCACGAATTGGGACTAGAATATTTCTGTGGCATCATTAATGATTTGATTTTCTTACCTGGTAATCTGATTAGGGGTATGTAAGTTTTTGGATTTTTTAGAGATTTCTATCGATCAAGTGTTACCCCATGTTATTGGAAATACTGCAAATTATATCGAAGATAATTTAGATTGAGTTTCAGCAAGATTGAGCTACTTCGCAATGCGCTTTGTTTGTTCGACATTTTGATTAAAGATTTCTATGTCAGTGGATTGGAGGAAGGAAGCCACAGTCATGGTTGTTTTGAAGCTCAATTTGTCGGTTTTTCACAAAAAAATACTACAAGTGCCATGAAAACACCACTTCATTTTCAAATACTTAGTTGAGAATATTTCGGAAACGATTGCATTAAATGAAAAAACAATTACTGTGCTGAAATCAGTATAAAAATACCATTCAAATGAGGTATCACTCACCCCATCTTCCCTATTCAAAATTTGGGGGTGAGGGTTGTAGTAGCAAGGGTTGAAGCGCTATGCGTCCGTAGCTTACATCTTAATTGTCTTCCTCGAAACAGAAATCGACCTGTCCGAGCATTTCTATCGAAAAAATTTATTTCGTCTGTAATCTCGTCTGTTTCGTTTGCAAATGGACAATTTGTATTATTATTGAATTGAAAATAATTTTATTTTAGGCAAATTTCTAGGCAATTCAGAATATCATTCATTTTGATGGGGTTTGTTTTTGATTCAATTAGTAAATTTTTTACAAGTATCTAAGTTTCTTTTGGTGGGATGTTGGGAAACAAATTTTGAACATCAGATAATTTGATATTTTTCAGTATTTTCGTTAGTTCAATCTTTTATTGCATATTTTGCTTGAAATTTAGTTTCTGTTAGTATTACCGGTATAACTGCTCGAGATAATTTCATGCTTGGTGACATTACGAAGGTCTAATGGAAATATTTTCTTTATGAAGTTTAATTAATGAATATAATTCTGGAATTTGCATATTCATTTTGATAAGAAGAATTACCGAACTTGAATTGAACATTTCATTTCATCGATGGTTTCGAATCATTATATTCTACTGTAAATTCAAGTGTTGAATTTCAATAGTAATGTCAGTGATTGTTATCACTAAATGAAAAATAAAATTTGAAACAATGCTATGACGAGTCCATTACAGCACTATCTTCAGTACTGTAATGATCTCATAACGATATTGAAATAGATTCATATTTCTTTTTCTACTTAATAAATCTTTATCTCAACAATTTCAACAGGAAAGAATATACAGATGTCAAAACTTCGAAGAACGTATGGAAGTATTTCAAGAAATTACAAAAGATACGGTGCATTCTCCAAAATACAAGAGGAACATGGTTGAAGCTTTCATTACACGAACGAAAGAATTGAAGGCTTATTCTCCAAATTATCCGAAAATTAAATCCACGGTGAGGCTCTTCAAACCTACTACACTCAGCCTCAAAAACCCATCAGAAGATTATGGCCTTTCGGATCTCTGCACAGATCTACGAGAAATAAAAACCTTCGAAGGAAATCATGTCACAATATTGGAAAACCCCGACGTAGCACATGCCATCAATGGTGTTTTTGGTCTGAATTCTTCTTTGTCGGCTAAGATACGAGTTGGAGAATCTATAAAAGCACATAATGGTATTGCGACCAATGGAAATTAATAATTTCTGTTCCTGTTTTTGTAGCTTCAGGTGGTAATGAATTTTGTTCATATGTACATTTGATTATTCCTCTGGATGAGGATTATTCAATTAAGGAATTAACATGGCATCACAATATCAGAAAAAATATGTTTAAAACAAAATTGTATTCACTGTTCCGTTATTTATTATTGTTTATTTATTATATTTCAATGAAAATGAATACATGAATTTTTTTCAATGTTGTTGCACCTTCTCCTATGAAAATATCACTACTTGAAATAATTTGAATCAGAAATAATATACTCAATATTTTTATCTCTGGTTTCTTTCAACCAACCAGCAATGTACTCTTGAAGGAAACCTCAGTGAGCCAATTTCAACAACACTGAAATACGATGATAATTATTATGACAAGTTTTAATCCAAATATCATCATTCTTGAACCGACTACTCACATTTCAAATTTCGTTCAAACTATACAGAGAAGAAGAAAAGGGCTTTCTGATCAAACCAAGTTTTTCTACTTAGATAAGCCATCCCGTATATTTCCTTCTACGTAGTGATTGGAAAAATATTGTCACCAAACCCACTGGGCTCCAGAGAGTGCACAAAGTACCTCCTCGGCTAGCTCTAGAGCTGAGACTACTTATAAAGGGGCGCCACTCTCTTTTATGATAATACAAAAAAAAAGAGGAAAGTACACTAAAGATCTCAGGGTCGCAAAAGAGAGAAAATAACGAACGCACTCTCAGGATGCCAAACGAGCCCGATCACACAAGCGGGAGGTAGTGGCTGGTAGAAAGAATATAGAGCAATTATTTAATAATATAATGAGCCCAAATGAAATACACAAGGTCCCTCAAACGAGGATATATCTTACAGAAGGTAGATCACTAACTAGTTCTTACTTCACAACCCGAATATTCGATATAATGCTTTATCTCTTACTAAACAAACAGTAATATCACCCCAAGGTATACTCTTTACTTATATCTAAGCGACCTTCTCGATAGGTCGGGTTTTATGTACTGAACAGTATTCACTGAATTGGGCCTCTTTGATACTAATCAATCTTAACTAAATTCTACAGACTAACCTTCTATAACAGTCTAGGTCGTGGCTTGACTGAAGTACAAAAGGATATATTTTCTCAACCCATAATTATTTTCACAGTCTCGTAGATGGAAACTGGGCTCAAATATATTCCTAGGCCAACGTAGTACAATTTCTCACAGTAATGCGACCTGGGTAGACGACAGGTGTGGTATCTTAGATGACGAAATGTGGTGGAGGTCCCCAAAGACAGCTCCACGGCAGCTCGACGGTAATTCAAAGACAGCCTTGACAAACAGCTCGAAGACTTCAAAGACAGTTCAGAATCTGCGGTACCTCGCAACGATACAATAATAATTCCCAATTCGAAGCAGAATGATGCTAAAATACGAACAAAAATCTAAAATACCTCGTGACAAACATAGGTTAACTAACCAATCCCACGTCGTTTTTCCAAATAAATACGCCACTCCGCTAAAGCGCAAAAATCTCACCAACGAACAAACCAAACCAACATGATAAGATTTCTCTCAGGGCTTCAGTTAAAATCCTGTTCAGATTCGCAAAATTGCGATTAATTACTCCAGGACATTTCAACCAAATATGCGGGAAGAACGATGTCATTGACAACCTACGTCACATGATGACAGACTAAGACCACCGACAACGGCGTCCATCGAAACGTACGAGATAAGCTGGCAAACTACTGCGACTAACGCCACCAGTTCGGTTTGCAGGTACTAACTGGGAATTTTGAAACCGTGGCAGTGTGTACGTCAATCCCAACAATATCCAAGAGCCAAATATGATCAGCTATCTCACACAATCTCAGGACGATATTCTATTCTAAAAACCCTGTTAAAGAAAAACCCCCTATTACCATCATATAATATACAATTATGTACACAACAAAACATCTATAGGAATCTAAAGGATTCGATCCTATGTCGTTGTCTCTACCTACCCAAAATTTCTGGGGTTTCTTTCCTGGCGTTATCCTCTACTGAAAATCACCCAGGAAAACGATGTAAAAGCTCCCAACAATTGTGACGAAGGCTTCGGAAAAAGCACAAATCGATTTCAGATTGGTCATTCACAATTCACACCATTCATCGAGATACCTGCCAAAAATGATGTGTTTAATCTTCTTACAAGCTTGATACCGACAAACTATTCTACCAATTATTTTCAGTATCACTTTTCAACGGTTTTCCAATCAAAATCCAATCAAGATGATTTCATATATCATATATAAAAATTGAGAACACCTGTATCCACAATCTTTCAGCCGGCCTTGATAACTCTAGCCTCCTTGGTTTTCCACCGAAACTGACAAAGACATGAGGGACAATGATATGACATATGACCATCGCCCGAAGTGGCAACCTGGACCAGTGGAAACGAGCGCGCTCTTGACCGCATTCAATTCACAAATATCACACTACACCAACGAAACGTTACAACCAAGAAGAATAAGCTTTATGAAAATTAAGGAGTTTCCTCTGCTAAAGCCATATGCAGGGTTTCCCGTAACTCAACGTCAAGTGTTCAGTGGGCGATATCTAGGTTATAACAGTTCTAGCATAAATTTAAAAAAAATGTATGTCACTTGGTTATGTGGTAATAGGTATATTTTTGTAGTCTCAAATTTTCCAATTTGCAGTGATTTGTTTCAAACGTAATTCTGAATGACCATGCTATTGATTACAGTAACAAACTCATTGTTATGTACAATTATAGAAATAATTAATCATAAAAGATGGTGCCACTTGCTATACAGGCCGTGAAATCATGGCTTTACTGCGAGAGCATATCGGGGAGCAGGTCATTACACGCTTCGGAGCAGTGAATTAGCCGGCTAGATCATGTGACATCACACCTGTTGATTTTTTCCATTGGGGCTGTGTGGAATCCAAACTCTACATGGACAAGGTGGCTACGATTGAGGTATTGGAGGCCAATATTACTCGAGTCATTGGAGAAATATCACCCGAAATATTTACACTCTTCATCGAAAATTGGAACTATCGAATGGATCTTGTTAACCGTCAGCATTTGAAAGAAACTATCTTTAAAAAAATATTGTAAAGAATGGTTCTTTTTTGGTTAATGAAGATTATAAAATGAAATTATTTTTATGAAAAAAAATGTGCCACTAAATGAATCACCCTTTATTTTTTCAAGAGACCTAGTAGCTACCCTTAATAGCAGGATCCAGTTCAGAAATAGAGTATCTCGAATGTTTAATAGTGTCAAACACACTTTGAAATAGTTAAAAATGTTGACTATATTCTTGTAGAAATTGTATGTAGGGTGTCACGTAACTCAACGTCAAGCGGTTACTGCGCGATATGCTAGGTTATACCAGTTCTAGCAAAATTAAAAAAAAAATTCTATGTCACTTGGTTAAGTGGCAACAGGTATTTGTTTGAAAATGTTGAAAATTGACACCCTACACTACATCCTTAGGTTTTGTAGTCACAAATTTCCCAACTTTGCAGTGATTTTTGTTAAACGTATCACTAAATAACCATGCTATTGATTACAGTCACAAATTCATTGTTAAGTGCAATTCTATCAGTAATAAAATGAAAGTTCCGTTGAGACATGGTTAAAATAGTATATTATATACCGCGGGACTGAAGTAGTAGGTACATTTAATTCTGAAGGTAAAGTTTATAATATATATAATTTACCTGAAGGATTAAAAGTACTTCAGTCGCAAGGTATATACGATACTCTTCGTACTTCCAGTATGATTTTATTAATTATTCCAATAATTTCAATCAGTTTTTTCTCTCTTCAACTCATTTAATAAACTGTCTTTAAAATAAGTTACCATAGTAGCATTGCGTTGTGACAATTATAATTTAGAAACATTGTCATTACTAGTGTCATTGTAAAGAAACATTGTTATTGATAATTATTGGTATCATGAGTAAAGAAGGTGTATCTGATATTGATAAAAAAGCAGCCGAAGTAGGTGGAGAATTGTTACCACCGAAATCTAGAAAACTATACGAGCAGCAGTACGATGCTTTTAAAAAGTGGTGCCGCTTAAAAAATGTGAGACAACCTACTGAAAATGCGCTGTTAGTCTACTTCAGTGATAAATCAAAAGCGGTTTGTGCCTCAACTCTCTGGACACTTTACTCAATGCTGAAATCGGTTATTAACATTAGAGAAGATATTGATATGAGTAAATTTCCAAAATTATTAGCTTTTTTGCAGAGAAGAAATGAGGAATTTAAGCCAAAGAAGTCAAGAATTCTCACGTCTGAGCAGGTAGATCAGTTCTTACGGGAGGCTCCGGATGATAAATATTTAATGCTTAAGGTAAATTTGGAAATGTGTTTATATTCAGAAATTTTAAGGAATCAATTTTTTTGTAGGTTGCACTTATTTTGGGCGTTGCGGGAGCTTGTCGTGGAAAAGAGTTGGTTGATTTAGAAATCGACGATGTGAGAGATTTGGGCGATTCCTTTCTAATTGCGATTAGAAACACCAAAAATAAAATTGACCGAAATTTTGTGATAAAAAATTAGGAAACAATGCCATCAGTTTTGTGGCGATATTTCGAAAATATGTGGCATTGCGAAAGACAGGGACACCTCATTCAAAATTTTTTGTTCAATACATCAACAAATAATGTACTACGCGAGTAGAAGGAAAAATCATGTTTGGTACATTTCCACGGCAAATAGCAGCTTTCTTGAAATTAGAATATGTGACGTCTTATACGGGACATTGTTTTAGACGCACATCTGCGCCTTTGTTAGCTGATTCGGGAGCAACAATAGACGTGCTGAAGAGACATGGAGGATGGAAATCCTCCAACGTGGCCGAGGGATATATTGAATCGTCTATTAAAAATAAACAAAAAATTTCAGATAAAATATTTGGTCAAGTCGCCGATTCGTCCACTATAGTTATGCCACAGTCCTCATTCTCGCTTCCTGTTTCCGCAGGATCTTCGAAACAAACACCAGTTCAATATGATAAGGACCTATCTGTTACTCGTCAGTTACCTGCTGCATTAACCCAGGAAAGACTGGTCAATATGACGAACTGTCTCAATATTAATTTGAATATTAACGTTGATTACCATTCTAATTAATTGTATTATTCAATTAAATATCCCTTAAATTCGTTTGTTTGTGATTTAATCGTTCCGGGAGTTTCGTCAATACTAAATCCCGGAGGGATTAAATGTGACACTTTAGTACCTGTCACAAGGGAGTGAAGTTGTCACTTTAGGCCCGGAAGTACGAAAAATATGTTTTCAGCTAATTTTGACACTACATCTTAAAAAAAATGTACCGTAATACCCTCAGCAAGGTAATTTAAAAAATGTCTCATTTAATCAAGAGAACAAAATAGTATAATACATGAAGTTACCTTCCATAAAAGATATCATTGATATCTTCAATTGATTATCGAACAATTAAAAATTGAATGTAAGATATAATGGTTGTATTGTTGTAAGATGTAATCATAATGAAACACGAGAAGAATTTGTAGTATATTTATTTTTCTTTAAAATTATAATAAATGCTCAAATTATTTACCTTCGCCACGAATACATGCTCTGCATCGCTTCGGAAAAGATCTTCCCATCAAACGTGCAAATCTTTTGGTATTTATTTCTTCTGCTGCTTCTACAATTCTGCGACGTAGTTTGGCCGGATTTTCTATTGGTTTTATGTAAACTTCGTCTTTAATGCAGCTCCATTAAAAAAATTTAGTGGGTTTAGGTCCGGAGAACGGCTGCGACAGAGTTATTACAACTGCATTCGCCATAGATAAGATGCATGTTCGCATATTCGTTCGCTGTGTACACATATTGTAAAATAAGGTTTTAGTATTGCTAAATTCTAACACAGTTTGCACAAAAATAATGAAGTCCAGAAAAACAAAGCCTACGTCAACCCACACAAATGCGATATCAAGTTCAGGGTAATACAAGCTGAAGTCGTAATAAGTATGAAAGTCAAACGATTACGTGAAGATGCGTAGCAAACGAATGAACGTAGCACACTGAATAATAATACGAGGGCCATTCAGAAACTAACCTCCGATTGGTCACAGTGCGGGTAGTGGGGGGGAGTAGCGCGCCATCTGTGCATTCACGCGCTCAGCAGGTCAGTCGGCATCAAGCCGTAGTCGAGTGAACATCGTACCTGCGCTAGTTTAGTTTTTGTGGCAGTTTGAAATGTGTGCTGCAATAGAAAATCCCGCCAAATGTGAGGTGCGTGCTGTTATAAGGTTTTATACAGCCAAAGGATACTCTGCAGCAGCTATTCATCGTGAGCTTTGTGCCGTGTACAGACCAAAATTTATGAGTGAAGGAGTTGTCCGTGAATGGGTGAATGGGCTAGATTTTTCTGCCAGAAAACTGATGGCAACGGTGTTTTGGGATGCCAAGGGGTTGTTGTTGGTTGAATTCATGGAACGTGGGACGACCATTAATCAAGACGTGTACTGTGAAACACTAAAAACATTACGACGGGCTATACAGAACAAACGCCGTGGTATGCTGACTTCCGGTATCGTTTTTTTGCACGATAACGCCCGTCCTCACTCTGCTCGCAGAACAACAGCCCTTCTTGAGTCCTTCAAGTGGGACGTTTTCAACCATCCACCTTACAGCCCATATCTGGCGCCAAGCGATTATCACCTCTTCATGCATATGAAGAAATGGCTCGGGTCCCAGCAGTTTGATGACGACGAAGAGCTCAAAGATGCGGTCACAGGCTGGCTCAAGGCACAAGCGGGTGATTTTTATGCAGAAGCAATTTCAAAGCTTGTGAAGAGATACGATAAGTGCCTCAATCGTTATGGAGACTATGTCGAAAAATAGTGCAAAGATGTAGTTGTAAGATGTATATATCAAAATATTTTTACTTAACTTGGTGTATTTTTTTAGTTTCTGAACGGCCCTCGTAACTAAAAATCTAGCAAAGGCGTCATTATCTGTCTTGTAATAGTTTTTGTTAGTTTTCGGGTCCTTCTGCAATTAAATAAGCAATTTTATTTTGATGGAAAGATAAGTAGGAAGTATTATACATAGGCGTACAAATAGAAAACCGCCATGTTACTTCATAATTTGAGGTTTTATTATAAAAAACTCGTTACGTACTCAATCTTCAAAGTATTTTCCATCGCTAGCCACAGCTTTCTTCCATCTTTGTGGCAGCTTCTGATTTCCTCGTCGAAAAAATTGTTCGTCTTTTGACGCGATCCAGGAATCGATCCAATTTTTGGCTTCTTCGTAAGAACGAAAGTGCTGGTCGGCGAGGTCATTTATTTATTTATTTATTAACGGTACATGATCTTTGTATGTAAAATAAAATACAAAATAATAAAATCTAAGTAGTATAACACGAAAAAGAGTAGATGTACAGGTGAAGCAAGTATAAGTACAAATATATGTGTAATATGAAACAGAAAAACAATATATTGCACAAATAAAAATTAATCTTAAATATCACAGTCTTATCAGGTACTTCAATTCTCTCCTCAACCTCGAAATAGATGTATGAAATATAACTCCTAATGAGTCGACCACATTAGCGTTTCGCATTAATCTTGAAACCGGGAAATGAAAACAATAATTGGTTCTTGATTGGGCGAGTCGAAATAAATCAAACCTTCGGATGGGTCGAGGTGAAACATATATGTTGAATTGTGACAACAAGTCTGGGAAGTACAGAAGACATTGAAAGGGCTTAGCAATGAATATCACATCCGCATGAAATCTTCTCGTCCTCAATGAGGATAGTCCAAGGCGTTCCCGCATTCGACTGGCGGAGAAAGTATAAACTGAAAACGTACCCGTTCTAAGAGCTGCATACTTTAGAAATCTGTTTTGAACCCTCTGGGAAGGAAACGTCGACCGCTAAGTATGGAGACCACACTACAGAGGAAAAAACTATAACATTGGTCTAAACAACGAGATGTAAAGATGGTGAAGAGTCTCGATGTTGAAGTCCCTAGTATTCCTTATTATGAACCCCAGAGTCCTGAGAGATATTGGTTGTTCTTTCTAATTTGAATTAATAAGGGTTTTGTTTTGGTTGCAATTTCTTCATTACCATATTTGTTTGATTTACATTCCCACATATTTCTCTATTAGTTTCATTTGGAATTAAAAGATTTCCTTACGTAGTCAATTATCTACCTAACCTCATTTCATTCAGAGACCATAGAGCAGACAAGATTTGAAGTTTGATGTTGGTACACGTAAAGCGTTTCATATTCTTAAGGCATATTTTAGCAAATATTAACTTACAAAGATGGAGCACTCCGGCCTTTTTCTCGTCAACGATTCAATGACCTTGAGAATTCTATCGTTGAAAAAAGGGGCGGGACTAACAAGAGAAGGATATATCTCTCTCTTTTCTCCAAATTCGAATTTAAACCGCGAAACAATTCACCGGGTATTTCTGAAAATCATATCAGATCCTTAATTTAATCAAAACCTTTGAATTAAATGGCATATTTTATATAACTTGTCTATGAATTCTTTTCCTTCCATTCGAAAATTTTAAATGATGTGTGTGATATATCGAGTAAAAGTTATCGCTGATTTTGTATAGAAAATTTAGAATTTCATTCCGCACGGGTTTTCATATTTGGATTAAGCTTTTTCATAGCTCTGCAGAGAAGTCTGGTTTGTAGATAAAATGAGTGAAACCAAGGGGAGATGTTCAGTTAAGTACTGTTCGAATGTTTCGGGTGTGAGATTCTTTAGATTTCCCAGTTCAGATGACCCTCAACGAGCCCTGCAATGGAAATTGGCCTGCAGCGATGCGACAATTCTGAGGAAACAGGATTTGCAGTGATCACTTCGAACCTTATTTAATGACTGGCCGCTACTTAAATAAAACGGCTGTTCCTACTTTGAACCTGTTCAAGAGACCGAAAAGCTTTGATATAGGTACACAAACCGATAGAATAGGAATCCATAAGGGAACTCAAACATATTCCAAAAATGGTAAACTGCAATGTGCAAACATCACAATACATGAAAGCCGCTGCCACTACATCTCCTCATCAACTGCTAATCCAAAAGCTGAGAACTATTCCTTTTCATCATTCTTGCTCAGTTTCCCTACAAATATATGTTAAATTTGTTTTTAAAAATGAGAATTTTTTACATAATGAAGTATGCAAATCATAATTTACAGAGTGATGAATGTAACAAGAGGCAAAATAAAAAAATTAGAAAGTTCAATATACTGCAGCTCAAATGATGTTAAGTTAATATTTCTCAGTGTTTTCTTCCAAAAGTTACAGTTCAACTGGATATCAAGTTCAGGAATCTGATCCCTTTGTATGTATGAATATTTTTATAGAATAGGAAATTACTCTTTTATGTTCTGAGAATGCTTAAGGTGGAACCGAGATAATTATATAACAAAGATTGATAATGCTGAGGGAAACTTGACTACAAATTCTTAATGAATTTCTTTAACTTTTGATTTAACTATATTAAATGAATTATAAAGATAATTTCATTTTTATTTGTTGCCCTCTTGTTTTAGCCCATTATTTAGACATTCAATACATGAAAGTGAAATTATTGTCTGGAATTGGTAAAAAATTTGATCAGCAAAATTCACAAACTTTCATGATTACAATTATTCGTCAGCTTATTTTGTGTAACTTTTAAATTGGTGAAACAATTCATAAGACAGGAATTAACTTCTTCGTAAGAAGTTTGTCATCAATAATCAAAGGACTTCTAACTTGCAAACATAATATAATGTGGAAAATTTATTCGATATAGTGGACTGTATTATTTTAAAGGCCTGCGCTGGTTTACTTGCAAGTTCACACAAAAACACTAGACAAATATAGTTTAAACGTTATATATTTACATACAACATAACCCCAGTTAGATTATGATTCTTCAACAGCTGACAAGACAAGAGAAAATGAAAATAACGGTTAGTTCTGGGACGTCACAAAATTCAACCATAGAAGGTTAATTTAGAATACAAATAACAAAAAGCTTATCTTAAATTATACATAAATATACAAATTAATATATTAATATTAAAAATCTCATAATAAGGAAGAAAGGAGTACCTGGAACCTGGATAGTCGATTCAGTTGAACGGATGTGACGTCTGGATCTGGTACACTTCGATACAGCCGGCCAATGAGGAAATGAGCAGGGGTTAAGGGTGTAAAATCATTGGGATCGGAAGAGAGGGGATACAAGGGTCGGGAGTTTAAGACAGATTCTATTTGCGTCAACACAGTGCTTAATTCTTCAAAGGTTAAAATAGTTTCTCCAATTACTTTGTACAAATGAGTCTTGAAGGACTTTACATTACCTTCCCAAATACCTCCAAAATGAGGTGAGCTAGGAGAAATAAAATGCCACTTCAGATTATTTTCATCAGCGAAATTCAAAATGGAAGATTCATCCTGTTTGAGGAATTGATATAATTCTTGCAGAGTGTTATTTGCACCGACAAAATTAGTTCCATTATCTGAAAACATATCAGTTGGAACACCTCTTCGTGAAACAAATCTTCGTAAACAAGCAATGAAAGCGTCTGATGTCAAATCTGAAACCAACTCAAGATGCACTGCCTTAACACCTAAACATATGAACAAGCAAAAAACTTCAGTAGTTGAGTGGAAAATATATTGATCCTTGGATTTCAATTCAGGAATTTCTTTCAATGACGGAGTGAACTTGAACTGATAGTTGTCTTCATTGAAATCTTTTAACCAACTAGGACCGGACCACCAGAGTTCACTAGACTGTAACTCTGATGGAAATAAACCTCTAGATGCGATATCCGCAGGGTTTTCGCTAGATTGGACATAGTTCCACTTAAAATTGCAAGTGAGCTCTTGAATTTCAGCAATTCTAGTATTGACGAATTGTTGCAACTTGACGGGTTCTGTGTGAATCCAATGCAACACAATCTCAGAATCTGACCACAAATAGCATTCTGTCACTGTGGTCATGACTTCGGTGACAAATTTCACTAATCGAGAGAGCATCAGAGCAGCAAGCAACTCCAACCTCGGCATAGTTAAAGGTTTCAGAGGGGAACCTTTGTCTTGGAACAAAGAAGTGACACCTTTACCCTACCATTTTCATCAACTGATCTTGAATAGACTACTGCACCATAGGATCGAATGCTAGCGTCAGAAAATCCAAAAAGCTCTACTTTTAAAGGATTCAATAACAATGACAATCGGGGAACACGAAGACTTAATTTTGCCATATCTTGTTGAAAGGCTAACCACCTTTCTCTCAATTCATCAGGAATCTCTTCATCCCAATCCAATCGAAGAGTCCACAACTTCTCAATTAACCTCTTCGCAACAATAACAGTAGGTGACAATAAACCTAAAGGGGCAAAAATTTTTGATATCTCCGACAAGACATGACGCTTAGTGCATTGAGTCGAGAAAATAGGTTCGGGAAATTGAAATGAGAGTTCATCACTCTCAGAGAACCATTGGATACCTAAGCATTTTGTGTCTTTATTACAGATGACGATTGCAAATCTGGTCTAAAATCACTCAAGCAGTTTCGGTTATTAGATCTCCATTTTCGCAACTCAAGCACCCAGAATTTGAAATCTTTGAAATGTCGCCACAAACCTGAATAGCTTGGAATTCACTATTGAATCCGGCAATCAAATCATCCACATAAAAATCCTCCTGAATAACTTTAGAAGCAGCTGGATACTGATCTTGCGAATCGATTGCAAGCTGTTGAATGCACCTCATAGCTAAGTAAGGTGCACTTGTTAGACCGTACGTAACAGTGTTAAGATTATTCACCTGAATATCATCCTGTTTGCAAATCTCCAAACTATTCTTTGCAATGGTCTATCATTTGGATGAACAAGTATTTGCCGATGCATTTTGGCTATATCTGCAGAGACAACAATAGAAATTTACGGAATTTAACTAACATTTTGAAAAGATTACCAAGAATCGGAGGCCCAACATGTTGAAGATCATTCAATGAATAACCTGATGTAGTGGAAGATGACCCATTAAATACAACTCTGATTTTTGTTGTGAGACTATCCTCACGAAGAACAGGATGATGGGGTAGAAAGAATGATATCTTATCATGCGTTATGTCGCTCACTAAACTCGTTTGTCCTAACTCTAAGTATTCTCTCATGAAATCATGGTACTGCTCCTTAAGGACAGGAGTTTTTCTAACCTCCTCTCTTGAGACAACAACCTTTTAATTGCGATTGCCCTTGAATCACCCAACTTACTAATATCATCTCGAAAAGGAATCTTCACCACAAATCTACCGTGTTCATTACGAGAGAAAGTTGATTTAAAACTTTCATCACACGCAATATCTTCCTCAGAAGAAAATACCTCATTTTTATTATACAATTCTTCAACCACCCAAAACCATTGCAATAATGAATTAATGTCATCATTCTCAGAAGTTGCAAATAAATTCAGGGTTTTAATGTTCGGAACATTGTTATTACTCAAACAACCAGAAACTGTGAAGCCAAAGACAGTATTTTGTAAAACCGGATATCCTTTTTCAATTTGATCTGCTGCGGTTCTAAGCAATCCCAAAAGTTGGACGATCCAATGATCATATCGATCTTTTTTGGTAGATAGAATTCCGGATCTGCTAACTGTACATTGTGGGGAATATCTAAATTTGAAATGTTAAACGGTTGATTTGGAAGTCGGTCTGCTATTTTGGGTAAGACAAAACAATTCAAATTCATCGCGTAATTCCTAGTCAATGATTCCACCAAAACATTACATTGTCAATTCAAATGTGACACTGAATTTATTCCCGTTACACTTATATGTGCATCAGACAAAGGTTATTTCAATTTTGAAACTAAATCTTTAGTAACGAAGTTTGATTGGGATCCCAAATCCAAGAGACCATGGCAGATATGTTTTCCATACTTGTCTGTGACATGAATTTTCACCGTTGACAATAAAACATACGAGTTTGTCAAACTTGTAAGGGCAACTCTTTCATTTTCTAAGTGCAATAATCTATTATGCTTTTCCTTGCAACTTGGACAAGCATTATGTCGACACTCGTTAGGTCTGTGTCCTCTACAAAGACAATTCTGACACAGACCTAATTCATTGACTTTCTCGACTCTCTCAGTGATACTAAATTTTAGAAAATCTGAGCAATTATAAATGGTGTGATTCCCATCACAGAAGAAACACTAACTGACTTTGGTTTTGCTTTGTCAGTCCTACCCAAATAGCTTCTGACTTGCTTTCCCTTAAATTCCTTTTTAACTTTATCTTGGTCGACTTCATGATTTTGTTCTAATGATTCCAACAAATCAGCTCTATTCTTCAAAAAGGTTGTGAATTCCTTAAGGGTGGGCAGGTCTAAATTGGTTTTCACCTTTTCCCATTCACATGCTGAAACTTTATCGAGTTTAGTAGTAATCAAATAAATTAATAAGGGATCCCAAGAATTGACATTCAAACCAAGATTGCTTAATGTTCTCAAATGTTTGAAGAGAGAATCTATGAGACTGCGGAGTGTCTTCGAGCATTCTCTTTTCAAGGGACTCAAATTAAATAGGCACTTAATATGGTTATTGATCAATAACTTTTTATTGTCGAACCGATTACACAGTAAGTCCCACGCAATAGTATAATTTTCTGATGAAAATTCAAGGGACTCTATCATTTTTGAAGTGGCACTATTCAAACTGGCCCGCAAATAATGATACTTTTGTATCTCACTAATAGATTTATTTGAATGAACGAGAGAATGGAAAATATCTTTAAAACTCAACCATCCCTCATATGTTCCATTGAACTTAGGTAAGTCTATGACTGGTAATTGCACCCTTGACTTTACCTCAGACTTGACATCATTATTCGAAACATTTCTCTTATTTAAGATTAAAATGATTTTACTCTGACACCTATTCATATGGTCAAAAAACTCTTCCCTCTCATTCATTTGTGTCTCAAATTGATCCTCCTCACAGGATTCTTCAATCTGTGATTGAACTTCATTAAAACTATCATCAATTAATGACAACTTTTCTTTGAAACCTCTAACAACAATTAAATCTTCTTCGCTCAAAGAAGATGAATCCATCTCGGATTTCCCGATGAAGGGTTCTAATTTTTTCGAAATGATTGTGAATCTTTCTTTTAAACTGGCACGTTTTCTCATGAGTGTTCTATCCATAATTAACAAAATATGCTAAGTACTTAATAATAATTAAATTTGTTGACTCGAATAGAATTGGCAGGTATGAAAGGATACTTTACAAATGGATTCCTGTGGCTCTTTCTTGATTTTCAACAAATGGCTTGTTCTCACACACGAGGACAGGTAACAGGAATTCTTCTGGAGACTTCAAACGTGATTTTCTAGCACTTTCTTGGTTTCCAACACTCGGGAACAGAAAGGTCACTAGTTTCCTTTAACTTGAAAGGTGTACTTTGCTTCCTCTGGCACTTTCTTGGTTTCCTATGATGTCTTCTTTAAAACAGGAACAGAAAGGTCACCAGTTTTTCTAGCACTTTCTTGGTTTCCAATACTCGGGAACAGAAAGGTCACTAGTTTTTGATATAACGAATTTTACTCAAAACCAGAATACGCTGAATGCGGCACGTAGGACCATGGAAAATTTATTCGATATAGTGGACTGTATTATTTTAAAGGCCTGCGCTGGTTTACTTGCAAGTTCACACAAAAACACTAAACAAATATAGTTTAAACGTTATATATTTACATACAACATAACCCTAGTTAGATTATGTTTCTTCAACAACTGACAAGACAAGAGAGAAAATGAAAATAATGGTTAGTTCTGGGACGTCACAAAATTCAAATATAGAAGGTTAATTTAGAATACAAACAACAAAAAAGCTTATCTTAAATTATACATAAATATACAAATTATTATATTAATATTAAAAATCTCATAATAAGGAAGAAAGGACTACAAAAATATAAAACAAATAATAGAATTATAGATAAGAGAACTGACGCTGACGCCATCTATTGGTGTTTCTCTTAACTATGAGATTTAAAGCTAACTGCAATTTCTCCATAATGGTTCCATTAAAATTTTGATGAAAATATATTATACATTATTTTTACATTCTTTTATTAGGAAATACTTGAACATTTTTAAGAAATGCTTATAAAACAATTTTCATCCACATATAATAAGATCAATTAGAAGAAACTTTTTCTTCTCATACGATTTTGAAAAAGGATATTTCGTATTCGTTTGTTTATAAAACTGCAGTATTGGTTGAACTATATGTGAGTAACATTACTATTTAATTCTTCCATGGTCAAATGATATTTTCTTGTTTCTTATGAATTCTCTCTGGTCTTCACACATATTCCACAGGAAATAAATGTTCTGTTATTGAACACTTCCTCAAAGTTCCTCAAATTTTAGAAGATGTGAACTTTTACAATTTTCTCAGTTGAGTTGTTGTAGCTCTAAGTTATAAGATATTTTAGTAATAAATTAAAATAGATTGCAAATGATGAAAATACAAATTTACAGTGGAAATATTGCTACTCACGAAATTGCGTATTGGTTTCTGAAGGAAGTCGTTCAGAAACACTTGCGATGAAAGAAAAGTGCTTTCATATTTCCTAATAAATAAAAAATGATTTTTCCAAATTCATCTTCATGTCGATTAAAATCCTTTTCTGTTTAGTTTCTTGCTACAGGAACTAGGAACCGATTGGCTATCTTATTGCACGTGATAACGAAATGTGATTTCATTGGTGTTGCCTCGATTTACATTGCTCTTATGGGATTTTGAGTCAAGGGAGGAATCGTTCTCAGTACTAATTTGACAGAGTGCACCCTCTTGTTTCTACTCTTTGATTTTAGTGAACACACTCAGACCGTTCAACTGGTTGTGCAGAGTTCTATTGTTTGGGATGAGTTGTTAGCACGTCATAATACCAGAGCTGTGCCAAAGCATTGTGCTTAGTGCTCGTGTAAGCACTCTAAGCACTTTAGTGCTTCCGAGCACTGTGCTCGCGAGCACTTTTCGAAGGCTAGTGCTTAGTGCTTGTTTTTCGGAGCACTCTCGTGAAAATCTTAGTGCTTAGTAATCCGCTAAGCACTAAGCCTTTCCGAATTCTTGAAGTAGGGTCAAAATAAGCAGGTACGGTATTTGATTTTTTTATATGCGCAAAGATAATATGATCGTTTTGAATTAATATTCAGTATTTCTTCAGTCACCATTGATTTGACTTTATGGTTATGAAGGCCAGAAAATTTTTTGTTTTTGCGCGCTTGTTACTAGTGGAACAGGCGGGCTATCGTTCTGTCCAAATGTCTGTAATTTCCGAATATCGAGCCGAAAATGGTTTCAATCCATTGGGTTCGACTTCTTGATGGAGAAACCTTGGTCAAATTTAAGTAGGTCAGGCTGGCCGGCCCTCCGATCGTATACTCTCTATCTTCCGAAGGAGATGACCTAGAGTTTTCATTTTTCAGAATAGGTTGATCGTTCAAATATCTCGGTCAAGTTCGTTATTGGGCCAAATCCATCGTTAGTTATTAGCATTCAAAATTTGATTTTCGCCTAGAATATTCATCTGATCAATTTATTATTTAGAAGGTGTTTTAATGATGTTAAATTAAATGGTTTGACAAATTTCGAGATAATCGCCACTCTAGAAAATTTATTAAAAATTCCTAAAAAAATCTTTTAATAGAACCGATTCTTTATAAGATATTCGTCAGATATCAGATATCAGATGTTTCTATGGACGTTATTGATTTCCTGAATATAATTAAATGTAATCAATCCTGAAAATATATTATAATTTTATGGAACCGAAAGCGAATAGATTGGAAATTTTGAATTCTCATTCCTTCTTACTATGAGCCTTCGTGTCTCATTACAAAAAAGGGATCCAAAATAGGATAATCTGATTATCAGCTACATTTGATTTCATAACGATTTCTGGATGAAATTATATGGTATTCATCAAAATGTGTTTTGTGCATTGTAGGTCAAATGCTTATTTTTCAATAATTTATGTTTCCATTGATGACACTTCATGAGTCTGAAGTTGTTTAAGGGCTAAATTGTGTTCGTATAAATGCATGTTTATATCGTATCACTTATAGAACAAACGCGTTGAGACTGCTTTGCAGCATTTTCAGATTTTTCACTTATATGCTCTATCCACACTAAAGCGAACAATGCATCACATCAGTAGTCTCGAACGTCAGAGAGCGAAAACGGTAGAAATACTTTGAGTAAATCTGTAGATTCCAACTGAAAAATGGTAAACAGGAAAAACCATATTCTTTAATAAACTTCATTCATTACTGGTTCAAATGGTGGGAATTCGAATAGATGTGAAATAAAACGAAAATTCGAACTAGACTAGAATGATTTATTTCACAAAATTTTCTGTACTCTTTTTCACAACATCATATCACTGATTAAAATGGATAATACACCATAATAAAAGAAGATTGATAAGCTCTTTTAAAATATTGTAAACAAACGAATATTTTCACAAAAAACGTTAGACCAAACTGCCGTTCCCAATTAGGAATTTTTAGGCCAGATGTTCTTGTGGATATTTTTATGACCCATCCATTTTAGCACTCTTCGGAATTTCCGTCGGCAAATTTGTTGATTATTTGGAAAGTAAATACACAAAACCAGGGTTCAATAACTACCTTATCAGTGGCACTCGGTGGGTAACCAGTAGTTGTAAAATTCGAAAGTTATGGCAATCCTTGAAACACAGCCCTCATTTTTGCGCGCTTGTTTCTAGGGGAACAGCGAGCTATCGTTTTACCCAAATGTCTCAATCGATTGGGTTCGACTTCCTGATGAAGAACATTTGAGTATGTCCGGACGCGGGCCCTCCGGCTGTTTACTCTCTACCTTCCGAAGTAGATGACCTAGAGTCCTAGAGTTTTCACAATTTCAAAATAGGTTGATTCTCCAAATATTTCGGTCAAGTTTGTTATTGGGCCAAATCCATCGAATAGTTTAGCATTTGAAAGTTGATTTTCGCAATAATTCCTAAAATATTTATCCGATCAATTCGTACCTTGGACGATTTTGAAATAAAAGGGTTGGCCAAAATTCGAAGGAATCGACACGGTAGAAAATTCTTAAAACATTCCCGAAAACATTTTTCTCAATACTCGATATCTTATCAGATATTCCTTCGAAATCAACAAGAATTCGTACATAAATCGAGATTACTGATAATTTGTATGCCCCAGAATTTTACCGTCGTAGCTGAGTTTTGAATAAAACAAATCAGTTCTAGTGTGAGATTCAAACCCGGGAGGGTGAAAAACATTAATATTAGGTAGTAATGAAAATGTCAAAAATGAATCTACTTCAATAAACAATTCAGTGACATTTTCAACTACATTGGAATGCGAAAAGCACTCACGTATTGTCACTCTAATCCCAATCAGAATATCTAAAGCATTAAAAAGCATTGGCGTGTCAAGATTTTTTTACTAATAAGGAATAATGCATAATTTTGGTGCTCCAGAAAAACTGAAAACTTCATATTTCTTGGGCACTGAAAGCACTTCTAGAGAAGTAAAATTCATTTGCCAGGACATTTTGACATTTTCAAGCAAAAAGCTCACTCAAATTATCTTCTGAGAAACCATACTACTGGGTAATATTCCACTGGACTAATAAATAATATTGAACAAGCACTCAAGGAAAAGATCATAATTGAATGCAATTTGAACACTCTGTGATAAACCTCTATGTTTAAATGTTTTGCAATAAATTTTGTTCAGTACCAAAGAATACCGAATGCTGAAAATAAAGTTTCAATATTTTAGTTTGTGATTAAAGACCTCAAAATAAGTAAGACATTTCAGAAAGTGGTTTTGAAGATGAAGCGATATTCTGTAGTCTAATTAACTACTAGCGTAACCAAATACAAAATTCGATTTGATTTAATTTGCCAGATGTCCTATCAACATACAATTCAAATATTCCTCAATCAGTTCACTGGAAGAAATCTCAGCTGGTCACAGACAACATATCCCTTGTTTATTATGAGGGACCTAGAGTTTTCATTTTTTCAGAATAGGTCGAATGTCCAAATATCTCGGTCAAGTTCGTTATTGGGCCAAATCCATCGAATAGTTTAGCAGTTAATAACATTAATTTCTTGAATATTCATCCTATCAATTCGTAACTTAGAGAATGTCTAGATAGCGTTAAAAAGGAAGGAGTGTGCCAAATTTCGAGAAAATCGTCACGAGAGAAAATTTTTAAAATTCCCAAAATGTTTTTTTCAATACACGATATCTCATAAGTTATTCGTCAGATCACATCAATTTAGGAGCATTTATGCAGGGTATAGGTACCTAAAATATTTTAAAATTTCATCATCATAGCGTACAATCTCCAGAAGATATAAGAGTTTTCTAAAAATGAAGTCACAGATTATTATCCATGAATTCACATCACATCAACTATGAATCTCTATGAGGTGGTTTAATTTTATGACAAGTTGTCATAATGAGTGAATATTGAGCCGAAAATGAAACTAATTATGTGGGTTCATTTTTATGACAAACATGTCTAAACTACTGGTGTGTGCAGTTGTCATATTTTGAATGGAAATGTCATTATGAATTTTGCGACAAGAGGACTATTTTTTCCCAAATGTCTGTAATTTCTGAATATCGAGCTGAAAATGATCGCCATCGGTTGGATTTGACTCGTGATGAAGAAACGGTGGTCAATTTGAAAATATTTGGCTGAATATTCTCTATCTTCCGAAAGAGATGAGATAGAGATTCCATATTAATAGAATTAGTTTATTATCCAAATATAAGTCAAGTTAGTTATTGGGCCAGACCTGTCCGATAGCTCAGCAATTATGAATCTGAAATACGGTTATAATTGATGACACTCAACTACAACAACTTATATATGGTATAGAAATGTGGAAAGAATGCCAGATCGAAGAATTTGCTGAACTGTAAGTTCACTCAACTTCCATTTAAGATATATGTTCATTGATTCTTTCACACTCATTGTGCTGGCTGATTTTGAATCGCATTCTTTTTAAGTCTGAGAAAAGACTTTAGAACAAGCGCGTAAAAGCTCCTGATCTCACGTCAGTGCTTTCCACATTTTTTCAGTAATGTGTTCTCGCTTATAAAATAATTGGTCCTCGATTATTAATTCAATTTTATGCATTGATTAGGAACAGCCATTCAGATTCAGATCGACGAATAAGATTAACTAGTACCAGGATGTAAATTGAATGCATGCTTTTCACAAAACAAATAAAATGGCTTTTGAGTTTTTCCCAGTCTCGAAATCATAATTTTAGATATGTCGATGAAGCTAAAGAGTTCTCATTTCAATCAAACAACATTACATAAAATAGTTCCCACTAAAGTGCTTAGTGCTTAGTGCTCGAAATATTCAATTACTTTTGCAAAAGTGCTCGGTAATCCGGAGCCTTCTGTCGAAAGCGGTGCTTAGTAGTGATGGGCATGCTCGGATTATTTCAATACTCGGATACTCGGAAACCGAGTATTCAAATACTCGGATTATTATTCGAGGATAAATCCTCGAATGCGTAAGTATCAAATAAATCTTGAAATTGCAAAAAAACCGAAAGCGCGCAAAAAAAAACCGAAAGCGTGCAAAATACTGAAAGCGCGCAAAAAACTCGAAAGCACACAAAAACCCAAAGCGCCCAAAAAACCCAAAGCGCACAAAAAACCGAAAGCTCGCAAAAAAACCCGAAAGCACATTATCCACATTTCCTCTAATATTTTGAAATAAATGTAGTCTTTTAATACTAAACGAGAAATGTTTGTAATTATTTATTTCAACATGAAATCATTCGTACATTCCCAAAACATTAATTGTTTGATGAAAAAATAGAATATTCAGGTAAAATATTATATATAAATATATAATTCAATAGCAAACGTTCAGACCATTCTCACAAAGTAATATAAAAAAATATAAAAGTAAAAAAATTTCATCGTTCTTAGGCTAAGAACCGTTGACCTTATTAGAAGTATGTTCCATTTCTGTATCAACAACTTCTTCTGTCTTCATCTTGATTGTAGATGAAGGATGCTTTAGGCCAAATACACCGTTCATAGATTCGGTCACATCCAAATTATCCACAATTGTTATATGATTTCCTTCGAATACTTTGACTTCTTTCAGATTGGCACAAAGGTCCGACAACTTATAATCTTCTGCGAAGTTTTGAACACTGAGTGTTGAAGGTTTGTACAAAAATACTGTTGATTGAATTTTCGAATAACTTGGTGAATATGATTTGAGTTCCTTTATCCTGGTATGGAATGCAATGGCTACTTTTCTCTGGTACTGTGGCGAGTGCGTTGAATCCTTTGATGCAACTTGCTGTGCAACATCCATACGTTCTTCGAAGGTGTTGCATTTGTATATTTTCTCCTGAAAAATTAATAATAAATAAATTTTCGATAATTTAGATTTAAAAGTGCATTGAATTTTTCTGCTTCTGATATCAGCAATTTCACACTTTGTTTAAATTCGATTAGATGTAGCAATATCATGTAAAGGGAGATACATTTAGATGAACTCTTTATGATGGGGATTTAGTTGAAGATCGCGCATGCGTCGTGTAAACAGAAGTGATATTCTTGTTCAGTGGTGTCTGACATTTCATAATGAAATTAGCATAAATTTTTTTTTATTAAAGTTTAGGGCATCGACTGCTTCGGTCATTAGCCTTCTAATAATTTCAACAATATTTACAATCAAGATTACTATAAATTATATGGATAACTAAATTACTATGGTATATGATCAGAATAAAAAAATTGTTGATATATATATAAACCAGTTGTCACGGTTTCAAAATTCCTGTTCCAGTTAGTACCTACAAACCGAACTGGTGGCGTTAGTCGCAGTAGTTTGCCAGCTTATCTCGTACGTTTCGATGGACGCCGTTGTCGGTGGTCCTTTTCTGTCATCATGTGACGTAGGTTGTCAATTACATCGTTCTTTCCGCATATTTGGTTGAAATGTCCTGGAGTAATTAATCGCAATTTTGCGGATCTGAACAGGATTTTAACTGAAGCCCTGAGAGAAATCTTATCATGTTGATTTGGTTTGTTCGTTGGTGCGATTTTTGCGCTTTAGCGGAGTGGCGTATTTGTTTGGAAAAACGACGTGGGATTGGTGAGTTAACCTATGTTTGTCACGATGTATTTTAGATTTTTGTTCGTATTTTAGCATTATTCTGCTTCGAATTGGGAATTATTATTGTACCGTTGCGAGGTACCGCAGATTCTGGACTGTCTTTGAAGTCTTTGAGCTGTTTGTCTAGGCTGTCTTTGAATTGCTGTCGAGCTGCCGTGGGAGCTGTCTTTGGAGACCTCCACCAGATTTCGCCATCTAAGATACCACACCTTTCGTCTACCCAGGGCGCATTACTGTGAGAAATTGTACTACGTTGGCCCAGGAATATATTTGAGCCCAGTTTCCATCTACGAGACTGTGAGAATAATTATGGGTTGAGAAACTATATTCTTTTGTACTTCATCAAGCCACGACCTAGACTGTTATAGAAGGTTAGTCTGTAGAATTTAGTTAAGATTGATTAGTATCAAAGAGGCCCAATTCAGTGAATACTGTTCAGTACATAAAACCCGACCTATCGAGAAGGTCGCTTAGATATAAGTAAAGAGCTATTTGTAACGATTACCATCGAGGCTCTAAGTATATACCTTGGGGTGATATTACTGTTTGTTCAGTAAGAGATAAAGCATTATATCGAATATTTGGGTTGTGAAGTAAGAACTAGTTAGTGATCTATCTTCTGTAAGATATATCCTTGTTTGAGGGACCTTGTGTATTTCATTTGGGCTCTTTATATTATTAAATAATGGCTCTATATTCTTTCTACCAGCCACTACATCCCGCTTGTGTGATCGGGCTCGTTTGGCATCCTGAGAGTGCGTTCGTTATTTTCTCTCTTTTGCGCCCCTGAGATCTTTTGTGTACTTTCCTTTTTTTTTCTTTGTATTATCATAAAGAGAGTGGCGCCCCCTTTATAAGTAGTCTCAGCTCTAGAGCTAGCCGAGGAGGTACTTTGTGCACTCTCTGGAGCCGAGTGGGTTTGGTGACAAAGTAGAATACTAGTATAATAGATAAATTCCATGTGTAAATATACAGGGTGGCCATTTGAGAACGAAGCAGACGAAATAAATTTTTTCGATAGAAATGCTCGAACAGGTCGATTTCTGTTTCGAGGGGGACAACTTAAGATGTAGTTCACGGACGTATTACGCTTTAACCCTTGCTACTACAACCATCACCCCCAAATTTGGAATAGAGAAGATGAGGTGAGTAATACCTCATTTGAAAGGTATTTTTATACTGATTTCAGCACAGTAAATATTTTTTTCATTTTATGCGTTAGTTCTTGAAATATTCCTAACTAAGTATTTGAAAATGAAGTGGTGTTTTCATGGCACTTGTAGTGTTCTTTTGTGAAAAATCGACATTTTGAGCTTCAAAACAACCATGACTGTGGCTTCCTTCCTCCAATCCACTGACATAGAAATCTTTAATCAAGATGTCGAACGAACAAAGCGTATTGCGAAAGAGCTCAATCTTGCTGAAACTCAATCTAAATTATCTTCGATATAGTTTGGATTATTTCCAATAACATGCGGTAACACTTGATCGATAGAAATCTCCAAAATGTACAAACACGTACATAACTCAACAACCAGAAAAACTCAATGTTTGGGCTGGAATATTTGGTGACAACATTGTCGGCCCGCTCTTTTTACCTGATAATCTTACTGGGGATATGTATTTGGACTTATTGAAAAAACACATTGATCCAATTTTGACGGAAATTATTGAAATGCTGGAAATTATATGGAAGATCAGATTGTGTTTCAGCAGGATGGAGCTCCTCCACACTACGCCTTACCAGTTCGAGAATATCTGGATCAAAGATTTCCAAATCGGTGGATTGGAAGAAGGGGTCCCACTGAATGGCCAGACAGATCGCCAGATCTGTCACCACTAGATTTCCTTCTTTGGGGCCACTTGAAGAGTAAAATTGACTCTACACAGCCCGATTCCATGGAAGATTCAAGAAGACGTATAGTAAACGAATGTCGTCAAATCATTCCAGAAATACTGCAAAATCTGCGCCATGGTTTCGAACAAATTTGAACAATTTGAATATTTAATTAATTGATGTGAGTTTTTGATAAATTATTTATTTTACTTAGAAAAGTCTCATTTCTTAGATCAATACTTCAAATCGTTCTGATACAGTACAATTGGAGAATGATTGCAGTGAATAAAACATCTAGTCGAACATCTGACCCTAGTAGCATTAACACGTACGGTATGTCTTCATTTGCCCAGTGGTAGATGTTTTGCGATTTCAAATACAAGTACGGAAATTTTGGTGTTTCAGGCACGAAAAAGGCAATTATTCGCAAAAATTAATATTTATAGAATTAACTAACGCATGAATATTTCGAGAACTAATGCATAAAATGAAAAAACAATTACTGTGCTGAAATCAGTATAAAAATACCTATGAAATGAGGTATCACTCACCTCATCTTCCCTATTCAAACATTGGGGGTGGGGATAGTAGCAGCAAGGGTTGAAGAGCTATGCGTCCGTAACCTACATCTTAAGTTGTCAAAACGGTACCACTTATCACACAGCCAATGAGACGATCAATTTATTGCAGACCAAATTTGCTAATCGCATAATTTCACGAAATTCAGCTATTAAATGGCCAGACAGATCGTGTGAATTAACACCACTGGATTATTTTTTATGGGTCTATCTTAAACACAGAGTTCATACGGAGCCAATCGAATCGATTGCAGCCTTGACACTCAAAATCTGTAATGTGATAGCCGAAATAGACCCGACAATTTGTCAAAAAGTGATTGAAAATTTCGATGAAAAATTTACTTCTGTCAGCGTGGTGTGGAGGACATTTGCAAGATATCAATTTTCATTCATAATTGCATAACATTTTTTTGTAATACAATAAACATTTGATTCATCGTCATCATTATTTTGTGTTTAATTTGATTTGAAAAACAAAGTTGTTTTTGGAAAACTTTTTATTACCCGCTATCGGTTTGTAGATCTACGATACCAACAACATTGAAGGAATAATAGCATTTTCCCTGTCAGCTGGTATATTGCCGAAAGCATGGACGCAGTCTTCTGTAACCCCGATTTCTAAAAAAGGTGATAAATACAGTCCTAAAAACTACAGACCCATCAGCTCAACATCTGCTGTACTCAAGATTTTAGAGAGGATGATTACATCGGAACTAGCAAAGTTTCTGTTGGACACTTCTGTGATACCGCCCGAACAGCATGGTTTTGTACCTGGCAGATCTGTTTTAACGAATCTTTTGAGTAGTGTTGGTTCATGGACTGCAGCTTTAGATAGTAAAACTCCCGTCGATGTAATTTACTTAGATTAGAAGACTTCTTCATAGGTTGGAACATTATGGAATCCGAGGCATGCTTTTGTGGTGGATCCATGCATTTCTTTCTGATCGCACATATACGGTTAAGGTCGGTTCAGGGAGATCTTCCTTCAGATCTGTGAGTAGTGGAGTTCCTCAGGGTTCCGTCTTGGGGCCGCTGCTCTGTCTACTTTATGTATGTGATCTACCTCGTTTGATATCATCTGAGAGTGCATTCTATGCTGATGATGTGAAATTTTATAACTACCCCAATACTAATCGTGATACCCTTCAGGAAGACTGTAATATCATTCAGAGGTGGACGAAGGAATGGCTATTGCCTCTGAATTTTTCTAAGTGCCGTGTCCTGCATTTGGGTAGTAACAACCCCAAAATGACCTACTATTTGGACGGAAATCCGATTGAATCTTGCACATCACATGTTGATTTGGGAGTTTCAATTGATTCTGACTTGCTGTGGAGATCGCATATAGTGCGGGTGACGAATAAGGCTAAGAAGTCTCTGTACCTCATTCAGAAATGTTTCAACCGTTGCCATTTTCGAACATTAACATCACTCTACAAGACGTATATACGCCCCATATTGGAATTCGCTGGTCCAGTATGGCATCCCATCTTTGTCAAGATGCAGATATGCTGGAGCAGGTGCAACGGAGAGCAACTGGAATCCCATTCGGTATCATAAGACCTGACTACCAAACTCGGCTCTCCATGATAGGATTGGAAACTTTCTCAAGTCGTAGGATGAGGGGAGATATGCTGACCACGTTTAGAGCTTTGAAGGGGTTTTTCGGTGTTGACATGTCTGGTCTATTTTCACTAAACAGAGGTAATCTAAGAGGACACGGATACAAGCTGAGTAGGGAACGATTTTTCACCAGAAGCAGAGAGAATTTCTTGAGCAACAGGGCATTTCGGGTATGGAATATGTTGCCCCACAGTGTCGTCAACGCCCCTAGTGTCAACAGCTTCAAAAACAGATGGGACGCATGGAGCTCCGGTAGATACTTGTAACCAGTTAGAAGTGCGTGTTTCATTTTCAATGGTGAACTTGGTTTTCTTTTATATGGACAGTATTTCATTAATTTAATTTGATCTCAACTTTTTTTTCGAATTCACATGCATGAGCCTATTATAATTATTTCTTTTTTGGTTATATAGTTATATAGGTTATCGCCAACTCTAATTGTAATAATAATAATAATTATAATTATGGATATCTCTGTGGTCATTCAGCAAATCAATTATTTATAAACTAATAGGTTGTCAAAGATCTCCCTTACGCTTTTTTTGCTCTTTATTCAATGCTTTATAAAAAGTGTTACAGTGATCGGATTTAGTTCAAATATGCGCCGTTTTGTTGGAAAATTAACTTCATAATACCTCCCTCGTAGAAGCCCCCCACCTTATTAGCAAAGAACTCGGACAGCCACTTTTCTCAAGCCTCTTTTGAGTTCAACTTTACACCACCAAGGGCGTTCCCCATGGACAGAAACAGATGGTAATCACTTGGCGCTATGTCCGGGCTATATGGTGGATGCGATAAAACCTCCCATCCGAGCTCCCGTAGCTTCTGACATCAACGAAGTGTGTGGGCTGGCGTTGTTCTGGTGGAACACTACACCTTTCCTGTTGGCCAATTCTGGGCGCTTCTGGTTGATCGCCTGCTTCTCGTGGACCAGTTGTTCGCAGTAGATGGTAGAATTAAGCGTCTGGTCATATGGAAGCAGCTCGTAGTGGTTGATTTCCTTCCAATCCCACCAAACACACAGCAAAACCTTCCTGGCCGCCAATCCCGGCTTGGCCACTGTTTGGGACGATTCACCTGCCTTCGCTTCGACCTTTTTCGCTTGATATTGTCGTATGTAATCCATTTTTCGTCGCCATTCACCACCTGCTTCAAGAATAGGTCGAGTTCGTTCTGTTTCAGCCGCATATCGCAAGCGTTGATTCGGGCCAGAATGTTGTTTTGCGTCAAATCATGCGGCATCCAAACATCAAGTTTTTTTTGTATCCAGCCTTCCGCAGATGGTTTAAAATTGTTTGGTGAATAACACCCATCTCCTGGGTGATGTCACGAGATGCCACATGTCGGTCTAACTCGATGTATTCCATGATTTGGTCGGTATTTGTCGTCACAGTCACAGTCAAGACCTTATGTATACACTGCTCAACAATTGATAGGGATCACTTACTTTTTCTAAATTCATTTCTGAAATATTCGCTCCAAGATTTTGATAGTCAGATATCAGGGTATTTTCAGTTTATAATATGGTTCACTTGAGAAAAGAATGAAAAAATGGAAAGTTGGAGAGAAAAAAAGACTTTATTAGGAACACTCAAAATTCTGTGTTTGAATAACATAAAAATTTTATGATGAAACCACAAGAAGGCTGAAGTTTCGGTTAAGCTAGTACCTGGTTGGTCCCCCACGAACTTATCTCAAGCATTTTAGCCTACGAGTCATAATTTCAATCAAACGATTCATAAAATTTTGGGGCGAATTCGTCCAAATATCCCGTAAAGCGTTAGAAAGGTCCTCCAGGTTATTGATCGGTTGTTCTAAGGTTGTCAATTGTCTAGACATCTCAGACCAGACATGTTCGATGCAGTTCATATCTGGAGAGCGAGCTGGCCAGTCCATCCTATCAATAGCATGAGTTTCTAGCGCTTCACTAACCAGACGACTACGGTGTGGACGGGCATTATCGTCAATTAAAATGAAATTCTCGCTCAAGGCAGCCGCGAACGGAACAATTATAGGTTCAATAATCATATCGAGATATCTCTGGCTGGTCATTGTGGTGTTCTGCAGAACAACCAACTCTGTGCGTTGTTTCAAACAAAATGCCTCCCCATACACATATAGAACCTCCGCCAAAAGCTGTTGTGGGTACCATAAACTGTTCTGCATACCTTCGACCTCTTTCCTTCCAAGCAAGAATACGTCCATCGGAGTTGACCAAACGAAATCTAGACTCATCCGTAAATAAACATCGGCTCCAATCTTCAACTGTCCAGTTGCGGTGCTCCTCAGCCCATTGCCGTCGATGAACCCGGTGTTCCCTATTCAAACGGGGATGTTGTCCCTCCTACGTGCTCTCAAACCACGAACATGTAGCCGTCGTCTTACAGTCTGGTTCGAAATTAGAACTCCTGTTGCAACTCTCAGTGATCTATTGAGCCGCGGTGCCGGGTAAGTGGGATTTCTTCTAGCATTGAGGATCAAAAGACGATCTTGGGCAGCTGTTGTACTGCGCTGCCGACCTCCCCCATGAACATAAGCTACTGAGTCGTTTTGTATGAACCTATTCCAAGCCCGACTCACGACACTTTGCGAAACATTCAATCGCCGTGACACTTCTCGCTGGGACAAACCTTCCTGTATCTACCGTATGATTTGGACCAGTTGTACAGGAGCCAAACGTCTTCTCGGCATGACTGATAAGCTGATATTGTTCTCATTTCTTCAATTATTGTCACCTTATGTGTTTGAACGAGTGAAGAACAGATTTAATAACAAATTCCACATTGCTTTTCACTTCACCTGTAACAGCCTACAGATAATAATCGATTTTGTGAACAAGAGCCGATGAAGTGAGGAAAAATTTGATATAGTCAACTCAAAACATCTTAATTTTTCGTTAGAGAACATATAATGTACAGATATTCATGAGATAACTAGAAAAAAATACAAATGAAGAGAAATTCATAAGTGATCCCTAGCAATTGTTGATCAGTGTAGTATTGCAAGTTACGAGCTCTGACGCGCTTTGTACATAGCCGCGAAATTCAAAAGACAAAAAGGCGGAAGGGAGATATTTGCCAACCTATTATCTGAATACATGTGAAAAATTATCTGCTGTGAACTACAGTCTTTTGAAGGTAGACACAAAAAACATGGAAATATTGCAGAACCACCAAACATGATTAATTATGTTCCAAATCATATTGAAATGAGGAAATACGGGATTTGGTAACCTCTAACGTTGTTTCAAAATGTCAATAACGCATTCGTTGTACGGAATAGCATAGAACGCATGTGAGTATGACTTGGAATAAAGTCACAAGTCACAAAGTTACCAAACTTCCATATCTCCCTATATTGTTTACTTAATTACCCTATTCTGCAGAATAATATCATATGGAAGGTACAACGCCATCAGATGACAGAGTATAATTGTTTCTAATTCTGCTTCGGTTCCGAGTTTCACTTCTTGTTTACACATCTCTTGTAGCATTCCAGGAGCGCCGTCCAAACATATGAGTGTTCCCTTGTAGCCTTTTTTCTCTAGTCGAGCCAATGTCTCCAAGGCTATTATTGAACCCCACGAGTAGGCAATTACGTTGAGTGGCTCATTGGGTTTGATCAACTTTTCTATTTGCTGAAAAAAATGATAAAATAATAGCATCTGACTCATTGTTCTATTTTTAAAGAGTTCAAGAGATAACCAAACGTCCAAATCATGGGCGAAATTTTCGCACATAAAAAAATGCTCGAGGAATAGTATATTATTTCATAAGAAGGACAAATGTGACTTTTCAGGGCGAGCTTGAGTTTACCCGCCTCACTGCTTTCGGCGGGTAATTGAAAGCGAGCCATGAAAAGTCACTTCTACTCCGAATGAAATAGGTTATTATATTTTCAAACGTTTCGAAATTCATAAATATCTGCATATCCACTTTTGAATTGATTTACATTATTTACGATTGTTATAATTGGATGAATGATGGGACATTTGCCTAGTTATGCTTGCCACGCAAAATTGATTCTGATAGATATGAAGTAAAATAATTGCTAGTTATAATTTGCAAGCTGGTGAGAAGTGGTTGAAAGTGAAAATGTATTCAGAAATTGAGGTTTTGGCCAATGAAGCAGTCTCTTCCCTCTAGAACTACTCTAGTAATGCGAAATTTTTGTGAAGCAATCTGTCAGAAACGTGAAAGAAGAAAAACTGGGTTTTGCACCATATTAATACCCCTGCCACAAAACTTTAACGCAAGTACTTCATATCCTAGGGGTCTACTTTTAGAACGAAAATGATATTCTTCTTCTTCTTCCTACTTTAGTCTAGGCAAATTGCCTGTTCATCTTCGTCGTCTCTGCCTATCCCACTGTCAAGTTGTCGCTCCATCGTTTTCGGGGGCGACCTAAGCTCCTGCGACCCAATGGTGATTTGTCGCGTGCAATTCTGACTATTCTTCTGTTGTCCATTCTACTGATGTGCTCGTTCCATTCTTTCTTTCTACCCAATACCCACTCATTAACGTTTTCCACCCTGCATGTTCGTCTTATATTTTCGCTCCTCTCTCTGTCCAAGAGCGTTTTCCCAGTTATTCTACGAAGCATCCTCATTTCCGGTTGTCTCTAGTAATTGTTTAGTTTTCGCTGTGTCTGGTCGGGTTTCTGCGGTGTATGTCATGGTTGGTCTTACTATTGCCTTGTAAATTCTCGATTTGGTTTCGATTTTAATGTTTTTATTTCGCCAAATTGTGTTGCTTAAGCATCCTGCCATTCTTGTTGCCCGTGTTGTTTGCTCTCTGACCTCTGACTCCACATCACCATAACCCGAGATTTCCACGCCCAAATATTTAAATTTCATTACCTGCTGGATGATTTTGCCTTCAACTTCTAATTTGCATCTTAATGGTGTTTTTGATGTTGTCATGCATTTAGTTTTTGGGCCGATATTATCATATTAAGTGATTTGGCAGTGCAGTTAAATCGATGTAATAGTCGTTG